>OMNM01035782.1:0-17969 GCA_900302745.1 Parablennius parvicornis | reverse complement strand
CCTTTTGGTCCCCCCCCCCCCCCCACACACACACACACACACACACACACACACACACTTAAATCTTGACAACAACCGTTCAGTACCCGAGGGCTTCCTCTAAATCAAGTTAAGTGTATTCAAGAAGCTTTTAACGAAGAGAGTGAAATGGGCTGCGAATGTCATTTCATGGGAGCGTGTGCAGTTTTACAGTATAAACAAACATAAACAGCTCTTTTAAAGGCTTGCCACTGTTGGAGCCCTGAGGGGAGAAACGTCATCTGCATGTAATTTGAAGGGAGGGTGTGAGGAGACGAGTCACAGAACAAATATGACCAAGAAAACTGCAGGAATGACGAGGTCGCAAAAAAAAAAAAAAACAAACATTGAATACAGCTTCATTCATTTCCTGTTAATCCATAAAATGGATTAGTCACTGTAATTATTCTCCATTAATTCAGATCAGATCCTCCTTAAAGCTTGCTAAATTGCACCCTCATGTTAACAGATTTCATATGGCATGAGTGACATTAGTAAAAATAGAGAGATCTAAAGGAAATGGTTTCACTTCTATGCTTATCTGCTTGCAGTCACCAAGGGGCACAACTTGGATTTGTTTGTGGAGGAAATTATTAAGCAAGAGAGGTGATCAGTGCAAGAGTCAAAATCTGAGGTATAACACGCAGAATATCTTTTAATAATGTCTGCTCATAAAAATCTTAGTGAGCCAGTTGAGGAAATGCCTCTCACTCTATTAATAGCAGTACATTTGTTGAAGGGTCAGCTGGTTTGCACCACTTTTTAAAACACATTGTGGCATCAGGAACTCACAATAAACATTCCATATTCATGAAAGCAAAGCAAGCTATATGGACAGTGTGTGTTATTATCCTCAGTTAGAGGATTAACTTCCACACGTGTACCCAGAATATCATATTTGTGTCGGATTTATATGAACAACGCACTAGAGCCATGAGCCATATATAAAAGATTTTTTGCAGGAAACAGAATGCAGCAAAATGGGTCGATCTTACAATTGTAAATTTTCTTTGGTTTGTTTTCTTGACATTATCTCAGTTTATATTACCATTAAGTACTAAATACTGACATCATACTCAAAATCTTTGAAAAATTTTTTGCATCTGCACCACCAAGTGAGTGCGTTATATCAGATTACAGGGTGACATGAAACAGTTACACCACTACGTTTTCCAAATCTTCTGGAGCCCATCCAATTCCAAAATCTCAATCAAGATTGAAATGTGAAAGTGAGATGAATTCCATAGAAGTCTGTTAAACATGCATCCAGATTTAAATAATAATATTGAAGCAACACATGCTAGAAATGATGTGCAAACATATCAAAAGTAATTACAAAACTCTTATTTTCACGGGTCTGAAATTCCACAGCATCCATACGAGACATCCAGAAAAAAAAAAGAAAAGAAAAAAAAGTTAAAATATCTGGACGGTTCATATTTCTGCCCTTCAATGAATGTGATCAGAAACCCTCATTTAGTTTTCTAACCTGTTCCAGTGTTGCAGTGAAGTCTGTGTCCCACTGACTAGAAGCTGTAGTTTAAGGTCAGAGGGAGCCACACCTTCCAATGGAAAACAAACTTCAAAACAAAACTGGGTGAATGTAGGTCAGGTCAGGTGAACGGTGGATGAGACAGAAATTAATCATCCTGTATTACCAGTTTTGTTTCTGTGTTTTGTAGTAGTGCCAAACCTATTAAGCAAAATCAACGCTTTAAGGTTTTTGTGTATTTAGTGTAAATTACCACACATAATACCTTCATGGACCACCCAGGGGCTGCAGCCCGAACTTTGGGAAATCACTATAATAGAAAATTACAGAGACGCGTGTTATGGATGAAAGAGCTGCTGTCTCTGTCTGTACTGATCACTGACACATATCTTATGTGTAGCATGATCTGATGCTGTATCCTCTTTTATTCTTCCTGTAAGAACCCGTTTACGTGACGTTTTCAAACGAAAACTTTCATTGCGTTTTAGTACATGGACGATAACAACACTGTCTGTCTCCAGAGTGTTAAGACTCCCAGTCCATATTTTCCTGGGACTTGGTAGTTTTGGAGTTGAGAATAACCCGGTATAGCAATCCAGCTCAGTCTCTGTAAATACTAATGTCTTGGTACTAGGGGTGGGACGAGAGACAAATTCTACGACGCGAGACATCGCACAAGCTTGCATTCACGAGATCGAGAGGAGACGAGATTTTAACTAAATTAAAAGTCAATCGTTTATCACGGGTGTTACATTCTAAAAATAACCTGCAATAAGTGAAATCCACAAAGTAGTTAGTTTTATTTTTTACAATCATTATATATGTTTTAAGGCTGTAAAACCCCTCACCACACACTTTTTACACTTTGCTCATACAGGAATTAACATTTTCTCACAAATTTTCTCTTGTTTAAACAAAGTTCAAACCTTCACATGTGCCCTCTTCTCAGCCTCTCAGGAGCGTTCAAATCCAAATGAGTCCAAAGGAAGTAGCCAATATAAAACACAATTGTCGGTTTCCCAAGAAAGGACTTACTTTTTTATTTCTGGTAACTGGTAAAGATGTATTAACCAGAGCAATAAATTAATTTGACTTGATTAATTCTTACAATGTAAGAAAAAGTACTTCACACTATGAAAACAGTTAAGGCAGAATTTTTAATCAACTTGTAAAATTGCAGATCATGACATAGCTATAAAGTGCAGCGTGAAGTCAATATTTATTTCCAACTTGCTGACAGGACATATTTAAAAAGCAAGGAGTATCATTAAGTTTCCATTTCAGTGTTTTGATCTGTAACTAATCATCTAATAGTGTTTCATGCCCATTTACACTCACTAGTTCCAGCCAATACCAATAGTTCTTCTCTGCAGGTCAAAGAATGACACTAAAAAAGATGACTAGAAGTTTAAAAAAAAAAGTAAACAAAACAGCATAAATGTGTATAATTTAGAGCCTTTACAAAGAAAACAACAAAGCCACCAAGAGTGGATCGTTCCATTGGAGGCAGTGAAACAGGAATGCCAAGTGGCGAGAACTGACGCCAGAAGTGCTAAATCTTGTGAGTCTGTCAGTCTCTGTGTGTAAAGTGGAGACATAAACTGCTTGTTTTCCTGGCTTCGATTACAAAGTGTAAGTCAAACTCAATCACAGAAATGGAGTCGAGTCCCAGTAAATTCTGTGGAGGTTGAGCAGGCGGGTCTAGACGGAACGTGACCTTGACATCCTTAATCAGACTGAAGTTGTGACTGACGGCCCAAATCTCAACACAAACAGCAACCTTGTCCTGTTTCTGACAGGACCCCCACACCGGACCACCCACGGTGGAAATGTTGGAATATAGCTTACCCTCACCTGAGTTTTCTTAACAAATACTACATAAATTGCTATACTAACATTACGACACACCTGCGTCCTGTGTGCTGAACCTTTACAAAAGATTAAATGTAATTAACCAATCTGGTCATGTTCTCGCTAAAACTAAATATTACAATTCTAATATAGAATATGTGTTTTTATTGAAATAAGAACTTTACTGAGTTAAACATCTGTGGTTGTATTCAGGTAAATTTGCCCAACGTACACTTCAGTATTCTTTCATCTTTACTTGACATGTCATCATTGGTCTTGTTGTACTCACTATAACCACTAGAGGTTGTCTTCTGCCATATGAGTACCATCAATAATACCCCCATATACACACCTTTTTGTTTGTAGTGAACATTTTTCCATTTTCACTTGAAAACATTGTTTAAACATTGTTGTATAAACCTTATTGTTTAATCGGAGCTTAAATAAAAAGCCATTAATCGCATCCAAACTTTGAATGGACACTTTTGATCCTGCATGCTGAGTTGCCCAATTCTTCCAGTCAACAAACATGATCATCATCTATAAGTTCATAACTACTTATTGATTATTGATATGGGCCTCAAAAAAAGACTTGACTAAACAAACATGTTCCATGTTTTGGTATTTTCACGAAATAAGGTGAGGGCTATGTAACAAAATGTGGCTTATTGAGACTGTTTAATTCAACTGAAACTATCACTTAAAAAATAATTAAGCCATACATTCTGCAACCGCAGCTGACATGCTTCTGTTCTCATAACTTATGAATAAATGTTCTCAGTCATTTAATAAAATAAATGGAGGTATGAGTGTGCCAGGAGCCTGCAGCAGTGGGGATAGAAATGAAGTTAAATTTTCATTAGTTGCTGTTAATCACGAAGACTCCCAGCGCTGTCAGACCTCTCACGCCTCATCTGCAGCTCAGAATGTTGTTTTACTGCACTGAGACTGTAACTTCCCACACAGATGCCTCCAGGTTTCTCTTCAACACACACTGAACCCCCCCCATCAGCGTATTCATCAGTCATACTGTTTTCGTCCCTCTGTTCGATAACACTCACTGTTCACACGTCAACATTCCACCCGCAACAGGAGGTGGTTTACTTAAGTCTCGCCTGTCTATTTAACATCCACTTTGCTTCATAATGAAGGCAAAGTATCACAAATTGAAGCACAAACTGGATAAAGACAAGAAATTCTTGATTTTCTGTCCTGCTGCTCAACATAAATTGAAAAATCCATTTGTTTAACAACAGACTCCACATGGAGAAGGAGGTGGGCTGGACTCGCTTTTCTTGGAAAAACAGCAGTACCCACAAAATATTGTTGTTGTTTTTGTCTTTAACCTAGAAACGGAATTCTTATCCTCATAGTGGTGTTGTGTTTATAAGTGATAACTAAAATCACTAGGCCACGTGAGATGACAAAAGTTAGATTTTTAATCAAATTTAATCTCTGAGTTTGGAGGAGGGAATCAATGAATCTCAGACAGATTTAGGCAATCAGTATTCATAAGACTACACACATTATGTGTGTCAGCCTAAAGACTTCATTTTCAAAGATGACACAGGAAAGAGCACGTCATTAGTGAGGTTTGCCTGAAAGCCTCTTGTCTAACAGTAATGTTGGGTTGAGACACTGAAAATTCTTCTTTATATGCAACACAACACTGCTTATTTTAGTCGTTAGAGTGTTACGTGTAACATTTCTGTGGCATGTTTGTGCCACATCAGTAACATTCTGACCGTGTAATTCCAAGTGAATGTTTCTATGAGATATACATGTGGAACTCAGAAGATGTTTTCAGTCACATGAGAGGTGGAGAATACACACAGCTCTGTGTGCAGGTCAGATGTCAGGTGGTTTAACACACTGATAGCGACTGAAACTATTAGTAGGATGGTTGAGAAATACCCTGATGATATTGCTTATGCACTGAACCGATGGATTTATAGATGCCTTCACACTCACAGTATCACCGCAAAGTCTTTGGTTCGCTGACATTGCAGAATTCATTACTCTGGGTCTGGAGATAATTCCAGGTAACACTGGGAAAAGGTTTTCGCCGGAATTACAGAGGAGCCAATTAGCCAAACTTGTGGTAAATCGTGAGCCGGGTACAAGAAGAACATCAAAAATCAACAGAGAATCAAACCTGCTTTCCTTACTGCGGTGAGCATATAGCATTCGACCCATTAGAAGCCACTGCTCTAAATCAACATACTGGAAATTTACATGGCAGCAAGTAGCATGCAATAACAGTGTTGAAGTTAGTGGCAATCTGTGAGAGCTTTAGGCCATGTTTACATGACATTTAAAGTAAATAAACCATCTATTTTGTGTTGTTGTTAAAACCTCGAATGTGAAGCGCTAAATCTAAGGACTTTGCTTGATTATTTGAATATTCCTCTGCTGCCCATCTTTCACACACATATGTGGCATTAAAGTGGCTTCTTCAGTGTTTTGTCTCAGCTTGAATTCATCTATAGAATTGAATATGAATCTTTTATGTTTTAGTATTCGATCAAAGCAATTAATGATCATACTTCCTGATAGAATGTGTTGCATAATCCTGAATCGTTTTCGTTTCCTTTTTCATGTCTCCTGAAAACACTCACTTAATGTCATTGCGTGAAACACCGAGTGGTGCCACAGTGGAAAAAAAATCCTGAACACTTAACTATTTCCTTTTGTTTTCTGCTTTCGGTTTGCACAAACTTAATCACTCCATTCCTCGAACTTGAAGTGACATGTCTTAAAAAAAAAAAAAAAAAAAAAGAAAACATTCAATTTTCTGGGGTTAATGATTCGAGATTCATCTCTTGCCAAGTCAACATGCCACCTTGATTAACTGCACGTTTCATTTTTTTTTCTCTCTTTGAAAACAAGTGGCTGTGTCGCTTCCCTGCAACTTTGAGAAAATGTGCATCCTCAGTCTCACAGGCACCACACTTTATGTTGCTGATGTTGGAAAACATGTGGAAATGGGAATTTTCTCTTTCTTGATCAGACTGAATACAAAACTCCCAATTCACAACTCCCACTCACAATAATCAACGAGAATGGTCCAAAACATCACAGTACAAGTTTCTTTAAAATCAGTTAAAAGCCTCTATATATAGCCTGTACTCTCAACCCCTGTTATACCTCAGATTAGAGAGAGGCCATCGTAAAAAACGTAAATGGAGCCAAACTTAGAGCAAGATAATAACAGTCCAGCCAAATTTGAACTTTGAAATATGTAAGGACTTGTCTTGCTGGTAAGCATAACCTAAAGGAAAGATGTCACTTTCCTAATGTTTACATCAACTTTCAAATAAATCAAAAAGACAAGTTCAATGGGATTCTAAATAATTTCACCCATGGTATATACTCAGCTGCCCCTTCATACTATTCACTTGTTAATGCAAATAGCTAATCAGCCAATGACATTGCAACAACTCATATGGACATATAGACATTGTGAAGATGAGCTGATAAAGTTCAAACAGAGCATGAGAACATGAGTGTAGGTTATACAACTGTAATTGTGGCATGTTTGATGGTGCCAGACATGCTAGTGGAGTGTTTCAGACCAGTGGTGGCCAAGAGAGGTTTGATAATAGACTTGGGATTGAGAGTTTGCCATCCTGATATCCCACAGCCACTAAGTCACCATTGTGGGTCCTGTAGCAAGACCCTTGATCCCCAACATCAGCTTCCTGGAGCGCCCCAATATGGCTACACCTCTGCATCTTAGAAATATGATGGGTTAATACAGGGGAAAAAGTTATTTCCAAAAAGGGGATTATTGTAGTATTAGTTTAGTAAGTTCACTGATCTACTTGGCCATTCATACACCATCTCTAGTTTTTAGAGAAAAAAAAGTCTGAAAAAGTGGTAAATCTTCAGTATTCAGCAGTTCTCCGGCCAAAAAGCCTTGTGGACGCCAGAGGCAAGAGGACAACGGAAAAAACTGGTCTGAGATTGAAGAAAGGCATCAGCAATAACTCATGAAACTATGCGGAAGACCATCTCTGAGTGCACAACATGAGGAACTCTGAAGCAGACGGTCTACAGCAGTGGTGTCACTCAACACCGGTGGGCCAAAACCGGCCCGCAAGAGGCTCCAAACTGATCTGCTAAAATCACCACGGAAATTGTATACATTTCAGAAAAAACACAGATTTTTGAACAAATCTCTGATGCAACACCGACACCCGAGCTGAGATATCGGTGATGTTGCCATGAATGCTATCAAACTAACCTTAACCTCAAAGCCATGTTGTCAGGGTGAGTTAGTAAAAACATGCATAATAAAACTGGGGTTCTTTGGTTTGTTTTTGACATTTCTCTGTGTTTTTCACCAGAAGGTTTTATTAAAATTGTCTTCATGTTGAGATTATAGACATTTTTACTAATAATGGTTTGGTTTTGTGAAAATAGACATTTTCAGCACGTATACTCTGCACCACAACAAAGAAAGACTATACAGTTTAATTTTAATGGCGATTATGGCACTATTTTACCAATGTGGCCCACTCGAGATGAAACTGAGACGTATGTGGCCCGTGAGCTAAAAAGTGTTTGACACCTACAACCACACCGTGTGTCACTGTTGTCAGTCTCGATTTCTGCTGCCACATTCAGGTGGTAAGATGACAATTTGGCTTAAAGAACATAAAGGATCAACGTTACCTCGTACTAACAGTTGACGCTAACAGAGGTGGTGTTATAACAAGGGAGTAATATTGTCTTGGCACACTTTGAGCCCCTTATACCAGAGTGTTGTTGCTGACTATATCTGCCCGCAAACTCAAAACATCTCAAACATCTTTTTTGGCCAGGGTGATGAGTTCAGTGGGTTCAAAAACACTCCACAGTCAATTCACTCCTCAATAGCGCCTTTGAGACATAATAGAAGAGAAAATTCACATCATGGATGTTCAGACTGCTAATCTGGCACGTGAACATATGAAAACAATTAAGATGGTAAGATATGGTGCAACCTGCTACTAGGAAGGTTCTACATCATCTCTTGGTCTTGGTCAGTTGAAGTTTGTTCCACTAACAATGAAAAGGTCAAGGCCACCTGCTGGATCAACTGTTGGGGTTGTTCTTAAAAACAATCTAAAAAAAATCCCTATTTCTCTATTCTTATCTTCAAAAACAAACTGAAGAGGCAGCACTGACCACATAGCAGAGCGGCCTTCTTGGAAAAACACTTTAGGAAAAGATCAGCCTGACGAAGCTGTCAGGCTTCAAACTCCCACAGACCACCACCTGATCTCATCTGCTGCTCTGCTGTGAAAACAGAGCAGCTCCCCCATCAAATTAGCCTGAACAGGGTAAATTGGCAACATTACAGCAATGGCCCCGAAAATTAGGACAATTGTGGTGAAATAGCTCGGGCTAAGATTACTTAATGGCAGCCATGAATTTGTTACTGGTGTCAGAACAGTTTTGTTTTGATTCATGGGTATTAAACCACACAGGAAACGAACGGACAAGCTGGAAGGAAGAAGAGCAATAAGAGGAAAACTTTCTCTTTCCTGCAAAGACAATAAAACAATCAGCAGAATAAATGAATCCACGCAGCCATCCATTATTTATTTTGCTTAAGGAGCTAATCTCATGTATTTTACTTGTGTCACACTTTTCAGTCATTTGCGGTGTCGTGTCTTGCTCAAGGACACTTGGACATATGTACAGTGGGGGTGGGGAAGTGAATATGCAACATTCTGAATGAGAAACGAGCACTCTATCAACTGATCCACAGCTGTCCTGATACGTGGCCCCTTTTCAATGTTTAGTTTTCATTGTTGAGTTAAAATCAGTTGAGCTACACTGTCATAAACAGAGACACTTGGAAAAACCCAACTGAACTGTAAAGTTAAAAAACCAAAAAAACAAGCAAAGTGGGATAGATTGAATATTTATTTTACGTCATCATATTATGATTTTTGGGGATAAACAATAATACATAGCAAGTATAACTCAAAGAAATACAAAAAAGTACTATGAATAACACTTTCTGTGTTTGGGATTCAGAAATACTCGTCAGTGTTGACCAGTTCTTCAGTAGATATGCCATATTTTTTTTTTTTTTTACTTTTTAATTCTGTTGAAGTGCTTTTCAGTTGAAATGAAGTGTAGGATTTCTGCTTTGCAACAGGTGCTGGATCAATCAATAATGTAGAGCAAACAGAGCATCCATCACAAAAATCAATGAAATCAACAAAATGTTTTCAGTTTTGCTTTGAAATTAGTCCTGGAAATTTTCTAAAATGTCTTTGAGGTGAAACCATGACAGTGATACCTTTCAGTCCATCCCAGCAGACAAAACAGATGTCATCACAACAGCTTTGCTGCATTAGGGTCTCTGAAGAAGACACAATGAGAAGAAGATGGGGTTCCAGGACAGTGATGACAGCATTTGTTCCACCCTCTATTTCACCCCGTCTTTATCTTTTCATCTACAGGTTTGCCGTGTCGCAAGACTTGGACCTTATTTTCTGATCGTTGTTGATTAAATGGACAGCCAAAATGCTACAAAGTTTCTTCGTTTTCACTTGAAAACCGTCCTATAGTCAGGGCTGAAGATATAACATAAGCACCATTTAACCGGAGAAGTTGGGAAGAGAAGATGTACTGCATATTGTAAAGAAGTTCAGGGAAAACATGAACATAAACAGCATTAAGTAAATCAGATCAGCAGACGTGAAAAGCTCGAGGACGGTGGTTAGAGCAAAAAGGAACAAGCACACACTGCATTATTAATTGGTTCCAGAGGTGAAAACCTTCTTTGCATGCATGTGAGCAAAGTGAAAAGTTGAGTTTTCAGAGGCACCGAGCACCGCTGTCGTATGAACGAAAACCAATAAGGCATCAAAATGTGTTCAAGTGAAAACATCACGTAAACAGGACCTAAGGCAGAAGCTTATAAAAACTAAAGCAATAGACAGTCTCTTAAGTCGCTCTTGATTCTAGAAACTGTCTGAACATGGTTTTCTCAGACGACCTCAGAACAGGCAAAGTAATGCATCCAACCAACTTTTGCGCAGTTGGGTACAAGAATGTGATAGTTCCTGGACCAATACAATCTTCCCAAATCTACAAACAAACACAATCTATATAGGAATTATAACTACCATTAATTCCATTTGCTAAATTACTTCATAAGTAACTTGCGTTAGTGGTACTTCAAGTGGAGCCACAAGATCACACAAGAAAACAGTCTGAAATAGTTAAAAACTCAGAATTTTGCTATGTCAGTGTTGAATAATCATGAAAACACATAAATGAAGACATGGGAAAAAAAAAACAAAAGTGTGTGGAGTTGCTTCCAGTAAATACGATTTTTTTCCAGTAAAGGGTATGATATTTCTGGGTTAATATGCAAGTCAAAAATCAAAGATTTAGGTGAATATAAAAAGTAGTAATTATTTGAACATCAACACTTTCCATTGTTTTTGCTGGATGAAACATGTTTGACACACTGACAGAAGATGGATGTTATCCGTCATCATCTCCCGCTGTGTTTGTTCTTCTCTACAGAGACGTGTAAATAAATTGCAGCCTCAGGCCACGGCGGCAGGTCAGAGTCGTTTGATCTCGTCGCTGGAACGAGAATAGTGCGCTTTGATTCCCACATACAGCATCAAATGGAAAGACCACCAATGTTGTTTGACTTGGATTTCATTCAAGACGTTGGCAAAGTGAGGCACACCGACATGTCTATGATTGCTTTTGTCATTAAAAAACCCCAAAATATTTAAGAAAAAAAAAAAAAACCCTTACTGGATTTCAGTAAACACAATGCACATTCTAAAATAATTTTTGAGTGTTTCTTACTCACAAGAATACAGTGAAAGCACAACAATTCATGAGAAGTCCAGAGACTCACATAGTGCAGAAGATAATTTCTTTGGGTGTAATTGCAATGAAACCCCATAGGTTATCCATATCATCTCATTTAAATTAGCTGTACTAGGTGGCATAAGAGATTCACTGTAGCTTATAGGCCCTATAAAAAAAAAAAAAAAAAAAAAAGTGAAAACAGAAAACTTTTGTTGCATTTTTGTGTCTGGTTATACAACAACAGTGCTACGAGCCACTGAAAACGTGACCTTTTAAAAACGTTCCAACTCCGTTTCCATATAAACAGGGGGAAATGTAAGTTTTCTGAAATGCTGCTGCTCCGCATGCACATCATGGTCATAGAAAATAGTTTTTTGCGCATGTGTAAGTAGAAAGACAATAACACCAATGTTTGCCGCCAGTGTCATGACTCCCAGTCCATATTCTCCTGGGACTTGGTAGTTTTATAGTTGAGAGTAACTCATCACGCAGGAATGTGTTTGTGTGCGTGTACTGTTCTTTGTGCATGTATGTGTGGTTTTATTACCAACAGCACCAACTACTGTCCCAACATGTTGAACTACATCACCGTTTCTGTCTAAATGGACACTGTTTTCAATACATTGCTGTGTAAATGCAAAGGCAAATGTAAAAATGTTGTGTTTTCACTACAAACATTGGTGTGTAATTTCAAATAAAATCAGAAACAGACTTTGCATTGAGTTTTTATGTGGTGCAAATCATAGATATCGCCATACTGGGCAACAGCCTTGGTAAATACAGAATAGCAAATTAGCAGGGCGTTGTGATCTCCCAGTCATTCATGTAAGTAAGGTGTCACCTGAATCACTAAGAATGCAGCAAAGGTGACAAATCTACCAGTTCATGTGTGCGCCAACATCAAAGACAATCTTTTTCTCTCAGGGCCTTCCTAACAAAGTGTTTGAATGCGATCACATTGACCTGGACTGTTGATTAGGAAATG
This sequence comes from Parablennius parvicornis, assembly GCA_900302745.1. NCBI lineage: Eukaryota > Metazoa > Chordata > Actinopteri > Blenniiformes > Blenniidae > Parablennius > Parablennius parvicornis. The sequence goes on along the minus strand of OMNM01035782.1, from coordinate 5,784 downwards.
TAGTAGAGATGAATGATCCACTCAATGGTTACCTGATTTGTACAAGTTAGGGTTGGAAGTAATTGTACATCATGCACAGTAGGTAACATAACTGTACAGTTATGAATCAGACATTCAGACGGTTCCAATATCAGTCATGTGAAGAACCAACACAGACTCCAGGTGTTTGCTGCACCAGACCAAGCTTTTCCTTCTCCTTTTGCCAGACCAGCAGCAGAAACCAGAATGTTCATCATTTGTTTTTGACCAAACCCTCCTCTGTTTGATCTAAAGTAAGTTCATGGTTATAGCTACTGAAAAAACAGACAGATACGAAACCTGTTATATCTTTTTGTTGAACTGTTGGACTACATCTATAAGTATAATCAAACAATGCAAACACGGCTGTGAGTTCATAACTCAAAACATTCATTTTTAGCTGCCTCAGTTTGTTGCAGTTCAGTGTTCTTGCTCCTTTCCCCTACTCTCGCAAACCTTTCTGCTTATTAGAATTTCCTGTATTCATTCCCTCTCGCATAATCTTTCCCATCTCCTTTAGAAATCTCTATCAACAAAGCCAGTATATTTTCCTGACTCAGCCCGGCCTCTGCTCGGCTCACTTCTCGCACTCTGTGTCCCGAGGTTGTTGATGCTGTCTGGTAATGGCTTCTCCAGACTGGCCATTATTCTCAATGTGCTGTGAAACAACTGGCCAGAGGCAACAACAGCCTCCACAAGCTTCCCGAGTAATCGCTTTGATCACGGCGATGGCCAACTCTAATGGCCACTAAATGCTTTGGTGAGGGGGAAACTTTTGGCATCGAGCCAGCGGTTTGATCCGCACGGTGGCACAAGAGCCAATCAATTTCAACACAGATGTGCTTGTGGTCGGCTAACCCAATTTGTTGGCTTTAGTCAATACTTATTTTACTGCTTAGTACAGTGGAATGAACTCACACTTGGAAGACTCAGTATACTGTAATCAGTTTTGGGCTACCAACAGATCCTGCTGTAAAAACTGCACATCAAGAAAAATATACCACCATGAAGGACTTTGAGGACCAATGATTGAATTATGTTTATTTTTGTCAACCTTGCTGGTGCACCCACCTCCCAGCCTGATGCATGTATCTGTAATCAAAAATGACTTCTACCTTATAGACAACACTGGACATGTGTGTTTGAATTTGATGAAAAAAGTGATGAATTCTTTATAAAATTATGAAAGAAATGAGAGCCAAAGTCAAACCAAATGTCTTGTGGCTGCAATGCAATTTGACTGATTAAACTGGCAACTGTTGAAGCCGTTTAAAACTACTTTGCTGCGTAACTGAGAAGGTCATCCTTCAACCACATTTATGAATTGACACCACTTGTCAGATTTCATCTTGGAGAAGCTGTTTAACATGTTGGATTCAAACAGGAGAACATCAGTGGTATGATGGTCTCAAAAACAAAAAGACCTTGGTCGATTCAGGCTTCTGTGTGGAGTTTGGCTCAGCTCGATATAAGTATTACAGACGAACAGAGATCCGGCTTGAATTGCACACAATGTACAAGTAAAATGGTTGGGCAACCCACAGTGAGAGGTTGATTTCTTGAGCCAATTCTGGACACATGTGAATACTTGGGATTGTTTTTGGCAGCTGCCTCGGTGCAGCGTCTGAAAACAAAACAGCAAAAGAAAGTCACTATAATTTTATGAAGCTTAAGTTTGAGCAGCACAGCAAAAGATGAGAAATGAAAAGGAGGCTGAAAGGCCAAACTAAGAGGGGGATTTTTTTCTTCTACTATTTACTTTCAATTAGCAGTTCATCTTTGCTATAAACCTTTTAATAAAATGTCTTTTCTCTTGTTCAACTCTCATGGGTCCTGCCACAAAAAGACTACACCCAGTTTGTCTTCTTTTCCCCTCTCATTCACCGTTCCTTTAACACTTGCCATGTTTCTAAATCAAATCCAAACTCTACATCTGTGTCCATAAACACTGGAAGACCACTTATCACGTCTTTTTTTTCTGCCAGTGGTGAACCGTGCCACAGAGAAAGGTTTGTTTGGACATATTGATTCCAAGTCTGTGATGAAATATTGCACTGCTAGGTGTTTATCTGGCTGCTGAGATCTCTCCTGCTGATAAATGGAGTAAGAATCATCTATCCCAGGCTCAACTCAACAGTCAAGAATTAAAGCTAACTAGGGAGGTCGCTTGTTATTCCCACTCTCCCATTTCACTAATAATTCCATGCCTTGCCTTCCCATTTCACAAGACAGTATTTCCCATTTATTGACCTGGGAAGGTTTACAGGGTAGGAGTCAAGCTTCTCCAAAGAGCAGGAAAATATCTTAAGAAGTTGAATTAAAAATCTGAGGTTGGAGTATTCATTGTGCGTTCTACTCTTTTCAGTCAATGATCAGCAAAAGAAAAGCATTTTAATGTGCACTGGGTGGTAAGTGTACTTTGCTCTGTAAGATACATTATGTTGAAGATTAAATTAAATAAAAAAATTTAATCATCAGTCACTCAGCAGTTTAAGTTGTGAGCGTATGTGTATTTATAATACTGAAGAAAGACTCAACGATGAGGTTATTTATTTATCTTGAGGTTAAAAACTAGTTCACCTCAGAAACGCGAGACAAACTTCTGCAAGATCCTTTAGTACTTTCAATATAATTTCAAATGGTTAATAAGTGGTTAATATGAAGATCTGCGCAAACAGTTTTTTAGCACGTCAAAGGTTTGGACCATTTGTTTGCAGAGCTTGCTGGCAGATTAGCAGAAACTCCAGGACTTACTCGGTTCACCACTGACTGGCACCGACGACCCGTTTACATGTTTTCAAGTCAAAACAGATAATTTTGTGGCATTTTGGGCATCCATGTGCAGGATAATGGAGCCATTGAAAATGCAACTTTTGAAAATACTAGTAAACAAGCGAGTTAAACATGACCTGAAACAATGAAAGCAAGAATTTGTATAAGGAAACATAGTCATCCAGTTTCTAGGTTATTTTCATATGATTAGCTGCTCTGAATATTGGACATTCGACACTAGAAATTATATAAAGTTCAGAAAAAGCTTCTTAAAAAGGATTGCACAATACCTCCCTTAGTTCGGTCTCCATCCCCACCCTCACCTATGCTGTTGAACTTTGCGTCACGATATGACTCAGGAGAGTCGTACTGTTACTCCTCCACATTGAGAGAAGTCAATGGAGGTAGTTCATTTGATTAGGATGGGCTCTGGTCGCGTCCATTAGATGTTTACCAGGAATGCATGACTTGGAGGAGGCCCCCGAGGTCAGCCCAGGACTCACTGGAGAGATTTTATCTCTGGTTTTGGTGCGGGAGCAAATTGGGGTCCCCCCCATAAATGATTGAGGAAGTTGCAGGGGACAGAAATGTCTGGGCTTCTGTGCTTTTTATACTGCCACTGTGACCCCATGAAGACTAAGAGGGAATGAAGATGGAAGGATGAAAACCTTCATCCTTAATAGTTGGTTCAAGTCTAGAAGACTGTACCCGGGACAATTTAACTATGATACAGCAATGATTTGATAGCGTAACTAATCTGATCGCCTCTCTTGTGCTCCACTGGTCCAATGACCTCGTGTGGTTACACCACCAGGTATCAAACAGTTATCACAGCTAATTCGTGTTGCCACTCACAGCACTTCCACATGAAACGCTGCATCTGTGGCTTCTTTCTTCTACTTTGCAAGATCAGGCGCAGAGGGGACGTCTGCTTCTGATCGTGTGCGGTTTGTTTTCCCAGCTACTCCCATCTGATGAGGTCATCACTCTGCGTCAGGTTGGCGGTGCGCTGGGTGCCGTCTCGCAGCTGTGCAGCATCAGGCTGGAAATCCCCTCATCCTGAGACCTGGGGGCCTCAGTGTGTGTACATGTGAACATTAGTATGTAGGGAGGTGTGTGTGTGTGTGTGTGTGTGTGTATGGTTTGAATTGTGGATTGTTGCAGCACATGTGGGCCCAGCATGTGGTTGTGTGTGGCCTGCTGAGAGGAGGCGTGTGTCACGAAATGTGTGTGTTAAATGCAGAAAGGGGGGGCTCAAAAGAACACAAAACCCAGTTTGTGGTAACTTTCATAACCGTGTTATCTTTTTCAACCTCCTTGTGAGAGTGTGTGTGTCTGACACACAGAGAGAGGAGTGGACGGAGAGAAAATTAGGACAAGGCCTGTTTGTGTAATAAACTTTGCTGGCTTTCTTTCTCTGCTTCCTGCCTTCTCTCTATCGCTCTTATCACTCGCGGTTTCACCCGCACGCCCCCGCACACGCTCATACACCAGCTCAGTATTTATACTCAGATCTACAGACCCAGTTCCACCGCCCCCTTTTTCTTCCTCTTTTCTTATTCCTTCACTCTTGCCCTTGTTTTCTGTTCTCCCTCCAAACTTCGGTACACTCCCCTGGAACGCCGACTGACGCCCACACGTTCCCCACTGCTCGCTCACACACACACACACAAACGTAAGACAAGCACCATTTGTCTCCTGTTAGCGTCTCCTTATGCAAAAGCGGCAGCTGAACGGTGAACAACGACCACAGAAAAGTGAGAGGAATCCGAGGGTTTCCGACAGGATGTTGTCTTTTCAAATTCAAATACAAACCTCGCTTTTGTCATATAACCTCTATTTTACTTCAAGCCAACCGCTTCGTTTCCACACTGAACGTCCCGTTAGCCAACCACTTGTCAATCAGGCAACGTGGGTGGTAACGAGTCGTCACGTTAAGTGTCCGTGAGAAGAATCTTGTCTGAAAAGACGTGTTCGGACGTACAGCTGCACATGCTAACTCCATAATGGACACTGGCAAAACATACAGCTGGCTGAAATGCTGAAAGACCAACTGAATAGCCATTGTTGGTTTTAATAAGTTCAACATAAATGGGGGAGTGAGGCCAAACTGCAGGTTCATGCCAGAGAGAAAGACTTGTAGGGATGTCTGAAGGCCAGAGCAGTGTGAAGGAAGAAAAGTGGAGACAGGTGACGAGACATAATAGAAAAGACTGAGACCTTGATGGACTCTCATGAGAATCTAAAGGACTACAGCTCTCAAATGAACATGCTGGAGTATATTTAAGTGAAGTATGTATGTAATAAATGTGTTTTCAGTAGAAAATGTAACCAGGTAGCCTTTTAATCGTAAGAAAATTTTTTTTTTTTTCACGAAGCTCTAAACTCTAATCAAAAAATCGAAAATGGTGTCCGTGGTCCTATATGAGTCAGAACAGCCGTTTGTGTAAAACTGAGGGGAGATATGGCTTGTTCTTTAAACAGACAGACAGTAATAAATGTTAACTACTAAGAGCAAATTCATGCTGTTTTTTTTTTTTTTTTTGTAGCAACAATTAACCTGGAATCTTCATTGGTTCTACTTTTGAAAGATGTAAACTTTCTTCAAATATGATGAGAGTGTTCTGCTTCTTTTTAAAAACTACAAAAAAATTGTATGTTTCCATCACTTCATCAACCCCTTTATTTTGACAAACTCTCAGTGATCCTGAAGCTAACAAGTGGGCAATCAAATATTTCAGTGGGTTTACACTTTGCTCCACTATAGCTCAACGTACTGACTTATGATCTTCAGACTGTTTCAATCAGTTTTTTACACAAACTCACGTCATCCGACCAAAGCTAAACCCATAACACAAACACGAAAACTACAATGTCAGTTATTACTTCTGTTATATGGTAGGTACCATAAGAATACACCCCAACATGCTGCAATCCACAAATAGACAGAGTGGACAAAAGAACAGATAGATGGTTTTACTGTGGGGGGGGGGA
>OMNM01035779.1:27511-39729 GCA_900302745.1 Parablennius parvicornis | reverse complement strand
AGGAAATGGGGGGTTTAGGGGGGGGGGAAAAAATCTTATTAAACAAATTCTCTAAAGCATTGAGACCAACTGGTGTGGAGTGCACTGATAACAGCTGGCCATTTTGGAGTGTCACCTCGCTTGGCAGCTGCACCAGCGGAGAGAGAGAGGGGGAGAAAATGTTTTAATGGCTCTGGCCCACAGATTTGAACGCCGTTATTTTGGCAACTTTTTAATTATCTCCAAATGAATGGATTGATAGAAGCGGTCGTAACGAGGGGGAGAGATAGGGGAACATTCTGTTGTCACAGTGTTTTCCCCATTTTTTGGTCGTCTCTCATGCAAAGATATTTCAGCAAGATGGCCTCTAGACTAAATTGTTTGAAAGTTTTGAGGGCAACTTTGCTAATGAGAAATTTAATTGAACGCTTCTCGAACATTTCAGCTGTGTGATGTACCAAACGTGAAGATACTTTGTGGGGGAGGGTTTGGTTTCACCAAATGCAGCCTATACTCCGCCGGCAAATAAAAACACAAAGGTGATTACAAGAATTAAAAGTTACACATTTATTCTTATGGAAGGGATTTTTTTTTGTTTTTGACAAGAAAGTTGTTCAGGACAGGAAAGATTTGTTTGGTAACAGTCGTGTTTTGATCAGTTTGAAGGCTTTCATTCAAGACCCAATGAGTGAAATGCGTCCAACATAGAATCAGTCCAGAATGACAGCCTGCCACCAACACATCTCTCTACAATCACCAATTCATAAACTGACAGATTTGTCAAGTATTAGATTTTGCATTCCCTCCGAGGCAGAAAGAAAGCTACATTTTTTTTCTATCAGAAAAAAAAAACACACTACTCAAAAAATATTATTTTGATAAAAATAAGTGTTCCAAAGAGCTAAACACATTGTCTCTGTGTTACCATTCCTTTATTTCTTAGCGGCAATGCATAAAAGCAATAAAAAGAACACCCAGCAACTTCTGCAGAAATTATAATCCAGTATTGGATACATAAATCCACTCCAACAAACTTCTATAAACTGTAGAAATAGAACCAGCAACAGTAAACCGACTGCAAGATAAAAGTGGGCCTAATCAAAGGAAGTCCACTGGCATCAACGTGGAGTGTGAATTTCTCGCCAGATCCATCTGTTGTGTCACTGATGTTCATTGTGTGATCATTAGCAAAATGGACATGACACTGTTGGGCTAAACCAGGCGAGTTTGCTTCCATCATAAAGTGTTTGGACTGCTAAAAAGCAGCCTTAACAAGTGCCCAAAAAAAGTTTGAGCCAAGTGGTAATACAAACATTGCGTTTACATTATGAAACACAGTGCCGTTCGCCAGGTCTGTCCAATTCTCTTTATTTGGAGTTCAAATTCTTGCTGCGCTCTGGCTCTGGATTTTAGAACGGTGGATGATGGTTTGGATATTTCAGTCTTGTAGTATAATGTTGAACTGAAAATCAAATTACACCACTACTTCTCTGGATGATGTATCAAAAGGTATTGAGTCGATGAAAGCAAACAAATGATATCTAAAGCATGAAACAACACATTAGATCAGTGAGCTAGAGTGTCATGCTTAACAACAAATCATTAATATATATAAAAAAATATTGTAGGCTGATTTGTAGTGGTGATTGTGGTGTCAAAATGCTATTGGCTATAGCATGCATAGCAAACAATAAAGCAAAACACACTGAAAACTGGACTTTGGCAAATTATATAAGTTTTTACATGCACATGAGTTTGAATGGTTATTAACAACCCACAGTCAACACAAAACTTTTAAAATTCATTTGAACATCTAGTGGTCTGAAAACACCACAATAATCAAAAACTGCAAAATCAGTCTGAGACGACTCAAGTCTTAAATCTAAGAATTGTCTCATTATTTAACTGTCTTTCTGGCAAATTTGATCTTTTGGCTCGCTCTCAGTCCTTTCCTAGTTATGTTTTTGGTCACAGCAGGCAGCAGTAATTCAGTGGGAAAGCTCTAAAAGCCCACTGTGCAGTATCAGCTCAAAAACAAACAACAGAAGAACAACAGTTACCAACGAGATGCCGTACATAGTGGGACATTAAGTGGAGTTCAGTCCCTCTTGTGTTGGTGGGAACCACAAACAGCTAAGAGTTAAAGTGTGGCCGATATCAAGCGGAAGGAAATAGGACAAAGCAAAGCAATAACCGTGCACCGATTCTGATCTGATTTCAGATACAGTGAAAAAGCATGACGGTACCGGGCTAGAGAAGCATCACAACTTTAAACCTAACCCATGTTCTTATATTACAGTAACCAAACTGTTTTTGATGCCTTACTGAAAGGAAAAAGCATCATCCCAATAAAAGGAGAGCAATATTTCCATGCTAAAGATGATCCATAGCAGTTACTATTACATTTTTAATCATTCTTATTGCATGAATAAATAGGTAAAGTTCAAGAAAACGTCAACAAAAAAGGCAAAACTACTAGTTTTGACTTTTGACCTCAAAGAGAAACCTTTTCATTTTCCATTAAATCAAGGAAAGGAGGTTTTGTGTATTGTTTTTTTTTTTCCTTCCCATAGCACTACACACTGTTCAGAGACTTGAACAAGAAGGAACCATACATATCTGACACCCTTTCTAGAAAAAAGATTATATTTTTTCAAAGCCTGTGTTTCTTTTTTTAATTTGTGTTTATCATCTAATAAAAGGTGAATAATATTCTCTGTTGTTTATCTTTAGTTGTGGCATTTATTGTTCCTGAAAGCACTTAGTGATGAATCCATTTGGTAAAGCACTCTATAAATACATTTGTCTGGATTTATGAAGTGGAAATGTCACAACCGCAACCAAAGCTAATGAGCCAATTCTCTGTCAGCGGAAGTGTCAGAGTGAAAACTTTTCCCACCATAAGTCAAGTGTCTTATGAGGAGAAATAACAGACCAAAAATGAAAATGTCATTGTGGTATCTCTTCACAGCTGACAGGTCCATCCATACACCTGAGCACAGGGCTTTTTCAACACTCAATGTATTCTGGAAAACCCTCCACATATTGAGATAGCCTGTCTTCTTTGCCAAAGTTAGAATCTGCTGACAATATACTGTCATGGAGAAGTTATAAAAGCGATTATATAATTCATTAAAACATATCCTGGAATTCTGCATCAAATATGGATCTGAACAGGACTTCACAACTTGAAGAGAGACCAGATCTTTAAATATTTTAAACATTTGACATCAGATTTATTTCAATTATTCAAAAGTTTTGAGAAGTTTATCCTTTTTGGCCTTAAACTGGGGGTTGATTCAGGCCTATGCTTGCACATCTGTGTCAGATAAGGTAGCACGGAGCTTAATACACCAAGTCCATTTGATTATCAGTGACTCAAGTGACTGTGAAACTCTATGGACATAAATGACCTTCTTAAGATGCTGTATCCAGTAGCCAAGGACAAGTGATTGTGTGTACATACAATACAATGTCTTACTCCTCCAGTCTGAGTGAAAATGATCATGATTATACTGTACAATCGCATGAAAAGCAGGCAAAAAAAAAAAAAAAAAATTAATAATAAAATTGACAGATAAAAAGATTTTCAGAAGTCAAGGTCATTTTAATTGTTGCATATATTCACAGCACATTATCTCAACAGGAATAAAGGTACCATAGAAAAAAATTTTTTTTCAAAATTTTCATCTACAAAGTGTTGTGATGTAAAATATATTGAATATACCTGCACTCGAGGGAGGAATTTTACTCTTTCATCGAACTCTTTAGGCTTTGACAGCGATAATGAAGAAAATCTTACGGGGTCAGTCGAAAGGTGTTTCGCCCGAGGGGCTCTCATCTGTTCAGCATAATGCTTTACTATTGGCATAGTAGATTATGGAGTATTTAAAACCCAAGATCCTTGAGTCTCATTTAATACAACGAGATGCCACTTGAAAAACTATCAAACAAAAAAAACCCTTTTTGTGGATGTGCTTCAGAACACAGCCGCTGGTATGGTTTTCACTTTGTTAGAATTAAATAGAAACTTCACAGCCAAGGTGAACTAATAATCATGACACCGAGCCACCAGAGGTAATGAGTTGAAGCAGTTTAGATTCAGTATGAGAGGTGAAAAAGTCAGGAATAAGTGATTCATGCTTTTTTAAAGACTTGAAATCATCCTGCTGGCCCTGCGACTATATACTAAATTTACCAAACACAATGTAATGCATCTACAGTAAGAACAATATTGTGATTTATGAAATGATAATATGAACAGTCATGCTGTGAAACTGTTGGGACATAAAATCTACATGAGTTGCATTAGTGTAACTCTTCACGTCTCAATTGCAGACATCTCTTACTCTCTTGGTTGGTCTTGATTCAAATTTTGAAAAAGGTATCATCTACCTTCAAGCCTTTATTCAGCGGCTCTTCATCTAACTTAAATATCACAACAGTGCCACAAACATATTTACGATTGAGTTATAAGGGTAGATTTCCAAATAATTTGGAATAATGATGTGTTACAGAAGGTATCATTTGCTTGAGTGGTACTAATTTCTAAATTGCACCCTTTCAGAATCTAATTTACGAATAAAGATAATGTTTATTGAAGAGTTTGCTCTTTTAATTTACTTTATGGTGTTGTGAATATTTGGCATGTTTCAGGAGGCTGGAATAAATGTATTTTTTATGAAGATAGCATTGCTATCATTCTGCTTGGGGGGGGGGGATTGAAACATGCAGCAAACTTAATGACATTCTGCCTCACTGTGTTTTAAATAAAGAACTCGATACCAATAGGTTGGACAGATGAACTGACCGACCATCACTGCCATCTTTATGTCCTGCTGCTGGCAGAGTAGGAAAAAAAAAAACAACAACAAAAAAAAAACTGCCATCTCGCTTGGCTATGAAGAACAGCTTAATTATGTTTCCTTTCCCACAAATAGTCAAATGGTAATGTGTTCCCTTACCAGCCTCGAATGAAGTCATAAATAAAACATGAATAAATAAATCATCTTAAAAGAACTTGCTTTTTTTTTTCTTTTTTTTTTTTTCAAAACTGTACACCTCACACAAAATGATGTCCAAACAGTTTGGAGTCAAAGAAAACATCTCATCACTCTCATTTTACCACTGTGGTCATAACTGATTGGCAGCAACAGAGTTTTTTGAAGCTTACCCCTTGTTCCATGCCCTCGATCCCCCTTTTCTTAAAAAAATCCATTTCTGCCTGGAACCCACTTCAATCCTGGAGCTTCAGTGTCCATCACACTCTCCATTCATCCCCTCTTCTGAGGCCCCGCCTAAGAACACTTGAGCATCATGTGTCCAGGCTACAAAGGCTCTCTCAACTACAAAGTGAAAAAAGAGAGTGTAAAAGGTCCAGAGATAAACCACAACACCTTTCATCACATTTATTCCAACCACATCTACACGCCGGGGGAACACAAACAGTGATGCCCGCAGACAAAAAGAACATATCTTTTCTTTTCTTTTTTACCCCCTTCCCTCGCGCCCCAACAGAGTAATCAGCTAAAACTCTTTAATCATTAAAACAACAGAGCAATGGACTCCCTTGGTTACCTCCCCAAGATTAGTCCAATCATTGTACTTTCTAATATTCCTCCTGAGGACTAAAAACCATTTCATAGTTAAATCACAAAAGCAATTTTACTGTCAGATTACTTCAACTTTACAATGACATTGCTGTGGGTTGTTAAAAAAAAAAAAAAAAAAAAAAAGAAGGCTTTTGATGAATTTCTCAAAGAGCTAATGGTTTGTTTTCCCCAGTGTCTTTCTGGGCCTCGCAATGTTTGGTTTGATGTGGTGTGTGCTCCTACGGTGCGCCATCACAAGTCACGCTGAGATTTTCAGAGATTATCACAATACTGTATGCCAAAACCACACGTCATGCGTTTGAAACCAAGACACACAGAGGACTGATTCGCTGGAATCGCCTCAGAGTAGAAAGCGATAGAAGTCTTTGCTTGAAAGGAAAGCCCACCGTAAGATAGACTTTACACCGCACCCTGCCACTGATCTTGAATTTTAACATCAGCTTCGACACATAGAAAGAGGCTGAAGTTCAGAGCATCGAGACTTTAGTGGATGATGCCATCAAGTGACATTTTTTTTTTTTTTTGGACTTGGGCACAAAAGGCTGGATTAAAGAAAATGCGGAGTACATTCATTTCAATGTAACCAGTCAAATCTGAATGACAGAGGTAATCATTGTCACTTTGATGTCTTACCATTTATCCTACTATATGTTTGTTTATTACTTCCAGGATCCTTTTTAAATATATTTTTTTTTTCTAAAAATCTATCTTCAAATATTTCTCAATAAGCTTCTTCGATTTGTCAACTCCCGTTCCATTTAACCACGAAAACCACACAACTGACGGTCAACACAATTTCTATGCACACAGGGACTTCCCTTTTGCAGGTGGAGAGTTTTCTTTTCAGCACCACATTTCAGTTTAGTCTGTTCTAACACTTTCTTCACGGTTGTTTGACAGAAATCACCAGCAGTTTCCAGAAATGACACTTTAAACAGGTACTGCTAGACAGAAAGAGACTTGTACAAATTTCCGCCCGAGTCCAGTTCTACTAAGATAAAAACAAAAATAAACTTTGAAGCTCGATGTGCGATAAATCAACAATCACAATGGTTGATTTTTCATGAGGGAAGCACCTCTCCATAGAAAACACATCAAATAAGGTTGACTGCTTAAAAAAAAAAAAAATAAATAAATACTTTCAGCAGTATTTTGCTTGTAGATTGTTTTCTATTGATTCGACATGCCTTCATTCTTTCTGACTTTGATTTCACAAGGTGCTGGGAACACTTCCTGGTTGATATGGACATGATAGCATCATTTACAAGGGGTGTCTGCTCCACATCAATGATGCGAATAAACGGATTTACCTCATGTCAAACTACCTTTTTAATGGAGCGAGATCTACTGACTTTGGAGGGCTTTTGATTGCAGAAAAACTCACTGTCATGTGAGATAATGAGAGCACTGTTAAACATTATCCAACCGGAAGCAGCTATCAGATGACAATACTCTGTGGTCATGAAGTGATGGGCAGCAAGAAATGATCAGATGGACTGTACTGTTCATAAGACATTGAATTGGTATTATATCACCAACAATTTGGACTAAGTGTCAAATTATTAAACTATGTGGATGTTGCAGTCGAAATCAAGACTCATATTTCCCCCCATATTATGTGAAAACGTTTGTTTTGGGTATCTATTTATGAGACAACGATGCTCAGAGCCAATGAAAATGCAAGATTTTGAAATTGCTTGGACTCCGTCTCCGTGTAGACGGAGGAAACGCTGCTACTGGGCACCACAGGTGTAAAAAAAAAATTTAAAAAATAAAGTCTGCACATGTGCAAGTAGATGGTAGATGACGTGGACTAGCTGCTGCGCAAACACACGGTTAACTACTAGCCGCAACCAGACGGCAGACAGCTGCTTCTGTTAACTTCGACAATAACCAGCCAATATACAACAAACAACATACGTTTGACTCAAAAGTGAGTCAGTTTTCAAAAACTCTGCTTCAGGCTAATGTGGTCATATCTACTGAGCAATGTTACAACTTGCCCCTTCCAAGCTAATTATTTAAAAGGTCTGTCTGTGTATGCATCAGGGTATACACTCATTTGCATTTCAGCTCATACAGTACAGTATGTCATCAGATTAGAGGAGGAAAGACATGCTTTATGCATTAGTTTTGATCTTCTCAAAGCCTCATTGAGAACCTCAGGCGAATCATTTTCCAATTCAAATAACTGACTGTTCTCAGTCAAAACAAAGGCACCTGTTCATTAACCCTTATATTCCTATTATATTGCAGCTGACAGGCTTTGATGTGCATAACTCTTAGAGACTATTTATTGTGTCTAGAAAATTCAAAAAGCATAAAAGTAGATTCACCATTTTTAAGAAATTCTCAACTCTGTAAAAGGCAACTATAAAAGTCATCTTGAAAGAGGGGCAAATGGATCCATTGCACATTTTGTGGAGTTTCATAACCATAAAATTCAAATAAAAAGAATCGTCCTATCAGTTATTATTTCAGTTATTCATTTGATAACAGTTATCAATTAGAAGATCCATTGGACCTCCTTGATTATGTTTCTTAAAATAATGTATATTGCTTTCTGATGTTATCGCCTCTAGTATCTCATCTGTTGGACTGAATGGTTGACTGTTTTCACAGAACTCGATCATATGACATGATTTCCTGGATTTTTCTCTTCTCATATCCCAGAGTTGTATCAGGAAGAGCCACAGTGCATTGATTTAATATGTGCACACATGTGGCTATTAGCATTGGCAGTCCAACCGTCCTTTTGCACCACATTAGCCACATTATTTCCTTTGAAGCAAAACAATGTTGACTATCTTGATCGAGCAATTAATTTGCAGCTTCCCCACATGTATACAATGATAAAATAATATATGAATCCATCACTTAGGGAAGGGGATATTAACAGGAATGTGAATCCATAGAAAAGATCCTATCAATGATGTCTGATAAATAAAATGCAAAATACAAATTAAAGAGAAGAAAAAAAAAAAACAGTGCAATTATGTATGACTTTGAGTGTTGCCCAATGATGTTGATAATAGTAGTGTACTTCACTTAGATCAGGGATCTGCAACTTTTATGATCAAAAGAGTAATTTTTAAAATGTTTTTTTTCCAAATAAAATTCATATGGAGCCATAAAACATGTTTAATTTCCACATTGAAGATGACAATACATAAAATTGTAAAATGTTGCCATATCCGTAACAACTATCTGATGGCGCAGTTTTATTAGTACAAAATAGAAGGGTAAACATTTTGTTATTTTTTTATTTTTTTAATCACTGAGTTATAGCGGTTTCACTCATTTTCAAATACACTTACATTGTTTGTTTTTTTTCTTTTTTCAATGTTTTGTGCCTACTTCAGTTTTAAACTTCCACTTCTATCCATTCTATTTGCTAGAGCTATTTTACAATTTTTTCAAAAGGTTTTTTTCAATTTTCAAAAATGCATGTTCAAAACTGTAGCTGGCTAAGAAATAGAGCTAGTTACAGCTTGGCCAGTGCTCTCCTCACACGTATGGCACAGGAAAGAGAAATATTCTTAAGTTTTGATCAATATACGGGCTTCTGTTATCTGGATCCTCCCTGTGACCCATGACCAGAGTACATAGACGATTCAAGCTAAAATACTTAAACAACTTCCATCACACACAAACAAATTAATTCCATTAATGGTATCCACCTCTTAAACAAACGATTCAAAAGTAGCTGGCACCATTTTTTGACTTAGATGACATTAATGTGACATGAATGTTGCTGAACTGAATTAGTCTGAGCGACATCAATTTATCGGGCCGCACAGTGGTGGCCATGCTATTCTGAGTTTGCATGTTGTTCCTGTGTGTGCGTGGGTTTCCTCAAGGTACTCTAGTCGCCTCCCACAGACCAAAAACATGCATGTGAGGTTAATCGGGGTGAATGTGTGTGGTTGTCTGTCTCTGTGTTTGCTGGTGATGGACTGGCTACCTCTCAATGGCGTATGCCTGACTTCACCCAGAGTTAGCTGGGATTGGCTCCAGCGCCTCGCAACGCTGAACAAGATATTAGTGGCATGTAAAACTGTTGTGAATGAGTTTGTGGTTTTTTTTTTTTTTTTTTTTTTAGCTGTTACAGTGCAGCGGATGGATCAGCTCACATGCCGGACAGGTGAGTGCAGCTGTGGGTGCCTGCATGGTCTATTAAACAGCACAGTGAAACATGTAAAGTTCTTTTTTGCTTCATTTGAAATGAATCTGTCACAGTGCAGCAGGGGGAAACTCTGACTTTCTCACATTTCCGTACAGTTCTTAGAGATCAGGATCACTGCGCATATTGTCTTTTTTTTTTTTTTTTTTTTTTTTAAGCATATTTCACACACCAACAAAATGTTGTCATGTTGATGTATGGAATTGTGCAACCGAGTACGTTGGGACAATAGTTTGCAGTTCTGATTGAAAGCCCTTTGAATGAATCTCAAATATAATCTTTGCGTTTGCTTTGGAAAAGCTTGGAAATGTAATTCCACAGAGAAAAAAAACAAAACAAAAGCAAAACAAAAACAACTTGAGATCTTCACTTTATGAGAATATTTTCAAGCATTTTACTTTTCCAAGAGAACTGAATCAGCATCTAGGCAAATACATTTTAGATTGCTCCTGTATCAATGTGCAGCATTCAGGTAAATAAATTAATGGTATGTAAACAGTAGAAAGATGCGCACAGACGCAGACAGAATAAAAAATGAGGGAAGAGATGCATAGTTCTCCATATATTCTTCGGGCCTGGCCAGAAGGGTTGCAAATATACATCACAAGGAAAAATGCAGAGCAGCCGTTAGGAGTGGATCTCACAAAAAATTGCACTCCAATGATGATCTAAGTGCTCAGCCTTTTTTCGGTGGCCAACCTAAAAGGATAGCATGTCGCTTTGTCATGTGCTGAAAAATTGATGCACTTCGGGTGCTTTGCTTTCTTTGCCCGGTCTTGTGTCGCAAGGGCGATGCACCCCGTGCCCGACACCCTCTGCTGCCGATGGTTTCCTGTCCCCTCTATTACCCATCACTCCACTCTCCCTCACTCTTCAGAATGGCTGCGCATAATTTGCAGCCCCTTTCCTGAGAAGTCGGACTAAATGGCAGGTTATTCAGTCACAAGCTATTAACAGTAGTGCACATTAAAGTCGGTCTGCAATTGAGGAAGGAATTAGAAATCTTAGCCCGCTGTATTATTTTCTCCAGTCGAGTGCAAAGATATGAAAAGAGAAAGTCAGAGAAAGAAGGAAGCAGGCGAGGAGAAAAAGGCAGAAAATACAAAAGGTCCCTAGAAGTCAGCAAATGCACAAATGTACAGTAAATCTCACTTGACATGATTCATGGCTTTGTGTTTCTATATAAAGCACATCTAAACATTTGCAAGGAAACAAAGGACTCTGGATATTCATAAGGAACAGAAAAGAAAAAGTATTTGGGTGAATTTAGGTTTGTTTTTTTTCCATCAGTATTTAAAAATAAAATTGCTTATTCTCAAGGGAACTTTAGTTTTTGAGGGCAGAGGAGAGAAAAACAGTACATCATTTCCAACTATGAGTCACATGTGATCTATTTTAGCACAAGTCAGTTGCAATCTTGTGATTTACTGGCTAAATATTCAATATATTTCAAAAGAAAACAATCTGCTCATGAATCGCACAAGTAATTTTTCTTACTTTTTCCCTTACTGGGTTTTGATGAGGAAATGAACGGAAGCCCGACGATTAATGGAGTGGATGTAAAAGTAGAAACAGCAAAGCATTGTTTCAATTCATTGCAAATGGGTTTATCTCAAGTAGAGTTGGCATTCCTGGTCTAATATTACCTGCAGATTATGCTGATGAATGTCATATTCATACGTACCTGGGAAGTAACAAACCCTTGTTTGTCAACATGTGAACAGAGAAATATTAAATGCACAAGGAAGGTGGAGCATTTCTGAGAAGAGAGCATTTTGTATGTCACCACATTAAATCCAGTTTCTAAGTGAGTCTAAATGATCCCAATCATAGTTTTAGTGCATTTAGTCAAATTCCATGAGTTACATTATTAAGTATGTAGCATTTTAGCTAAAACAATGTATAATCATCTGTATAGATATTTTTATGAAGCTGTCTTGTTGAAGTGTATGTTTCTAACAAGAAACTTTTTGTCACTGCTTAAAGTCATTTTTTTTTTTTTTTTTGTCCAAATTTAGGAAACTGTGTAAAGATATCCCATAATAAACTCCTCAAACATGTTGTGTATTTAACAAAAGACGTCATCTATTTATTTGATCAATCCCATCACTGGGCAGCAGGAGGAAGTGTATCTTGAAAAATCAAAATAATTAGATGACATTATATAAAAAAAAAAGTTACATAGTATTTCAATCTAACAAACATGTTTACATGGAGATGGACTCTGAGTGTTGTGAAAAATTTCTTCTTGGGAGATTTTTTTAAATAAAACTTTCAATTTTTAGTGGCTCCGAACAACATTGTTGTGCAGACAGACACCCAAAACGCAATGAAAGTTTTCCATTTTAACTGAAACGTAATATAAACAGATCCTTTTTTTTTTTTTATTTTTAGTTTTAACAGTAGACTTATACAAGACTGACGATGACTTGGGTTTTAAAATA
>OMNM01035779.1:7463-18970 GCA_900302745.1 Parablennius parvicornis | reverse complement strand
GCAAAAACTCTGAAAATATCCCTCTACATATTAAACACCCCACAATTTCATGCTGCAAAGGCTACATGACACCAGCGGGAAACATAAAACCTGACTAACTTGCAGAGTAAAATACTCCGACATTAATGATGCTATGTTAAATAGTACAAGTTATGTAAATTTCCCTATTTAGGTAGGAAGAATGCCAAATTCATGACATGAAAACAAAAAAAACATAAAAATGCATCCGCCTTTTTCCTCTTCTTGGCTTGGATTAGGCTATTCTGTACACAATGACTCCTGGGAGACTGGAAAGTGACAAGCTTCCGTCTTTACTGCCACCTTGTTAATCATGTATATCATTATTTTAAAGCCACTTAATTTTTAAGAGACTTTATTTTATAGATAACCACAAAACATCCCCCTTGGCCCTTCAACTTAATCAGTCCGAGCACCTGTAAAACAGTCTGTTCACTCAAATGTGCACATCATCAGTTGGCTGAGGTATTTTTAAGCACCACTGATAAATAGTTTGGGATTTACATTGCATTACTGATATACAAACATGAAAATAGTTACTTCTGCAGTGTCTTTTTTTAGACTTATTTTGTATTTGTTCCATTGCACCACTCTTGTGAGTACTATTAACAATCCACAGAACACTATATGCATATAATAAATAAAAAAATTGAGTTCACGTGCATGTTTTTTCACTGTTTCAGCTGTTCCTAAGTGATTTTGGTTGTTAGTCATGGAGTGAGAGCCTCCTTACACATTCAACTTTACATTAAAATACATTTTAAGGGTCTTGTATTACCTGAGACACAATATTTAATGTTTCTCCTCAGGTGTGAATAGGCACTCTGGCTTCTTTCCACACACAGTTGCTAATGGCATGCATGTGAGGTAACTGATCATTTCAATTACCCTTCTGTAAGAAAGCGATTGTTCGAAATCAGTTTTTGTCATGCGTTGGACTACTCGCATATCTTCGCCCTTAATCAGCTGGGATCGTAACTGCTACCCTGAACTATAATTAAATTAAATGAACAGCATCATGTGCTATTCATTCATAATGCAAACTGGAAATTGTAGGAATGAACAAAATCAAAGATATTTCATGATTGATATTTTTTTTTCAAAATGTCCTTCTGAAGGAAAACATTCAAAAATGCAATGAAAAATGTAATTGTTTATCAGAGTTTTGAGTTCATTGCAAGTAACCTGGTTCACTCACTGCGACTTAAGTGTTAGGCTTTGATATTTGCAGCGTTTCACTCCTACACAAGCAAATACAAATGTCACATAGCAACACAACAAACTTAATAACTTTTAATGAATGTCTTACGTGACTCAGTTATACAATGTGATTTCATCTGATCATAATTCCAATAAATTCAATTGAAGAGGTCCAATCTAATCCGATGACAAGATTTTAGTCAGATCTGCATTAGTAATGCAACTATGAATTACAAACTACTAATCTCGGGGGGGGGGAAAGTTAGTTTAGATTAAATGAAAAGAAATGAACAACATCAACATTTTGTACTGTTTTAGACCTCTGAGATATTGTCTTGTATGGAAATCACTTTTCAAAAATGGCCGATGCATGTTAAAAAAGATCTTCTATTCATTATTTACGAAGGGACTTCCAGTTGTATCACCTGTCACAGTGGGTGGGAAAGCCCACTATGTTTTTGTTTTCCAATGTGCTCCATGTCTCCATGTCATATATACTTCATGCTATACTGGTGGAGTCATGCTACAATAGCACAACATTTTTTGATTTCCACAGCGGATGGATGCCCTTCGCATCCCTCGCTCACTCACATGGTTCCGTTGTCTTGTTTGCTATCTCGCAGCCGTATGTGCATTAAAAATGGCAGTTAATCATTTCATACAGTGACACTGTAACATGAGAGATTGCCTAAAACAGATTGGAGTGCCGTGGTCCCATGCGCGTCTCAATGCATGACAGATGAGACGCAGACATATGACACGGGAGCCATGTAGAGTAAAGGACTCTCCGAGACGTGAAGCAAATAAATCATTGTTGTCAATTCCCGCTGGAGATGCACTCCCTTCTGCGTTTCGGAGTAGACAATTATTGCGTCTCACAGTGACACGTGTTTCAAGGACACACTGTAAACTTCACTGCACTGTAACAGTCTGTCAAGTCGTCGTCTTTCTGCCGAGGTGCTTTCTTTTTTTGGTTCGTTTTCATCCCATGACCCGCTATGTATTTGACACTCGCTTTCAATTTGTCAGTTTTCTCAAAGTTTTATATTGTAGAAGTGGCAGATTATATCTAAACACGGAAAATCAGAGAAACCCAGGTCAAGTAAAGGGGAAGATATCATGTATTTTTTACCGTCACTTTTTGTAGGTCTGGATTGTACAAGGTCCCCCCCCCTGCAGATGGTGAGACATCTGTACACGACATCATGGAAATCCTGGACCATCGACAGGAGGTTGTGGTTTCTTTTTTTTTTTTTTTGTCCTTTGCTTGATTTCTATTGGCAATGAGAAATTCTCCCCTTTTTTCTCGTTCCATCTCGCTGTAAAATTTACTGGGTATACACCCATTCATCTGCGGTGATAACAGGACCCGTGGCTTCTTTGTTGGGCCTGCTTGGCGGTTTGCCGGCGGGGGTGACGCACAATCAAAGCGACAATCAAAGCGGAAAACAATTACAGTGGCTTGTGTGTAGGTGAATGGCAGCGATGAAAAGCTCATTGTCAGCTTTGTACGCCAGCTGCGGCACGGGCAAAAGATTCAAAAGGCTGACGAGGATGCGGAGTTGGAAAACGAGGTGTAAGGACACACAAGAGGGCATCTGCTCTCACCGTCCCCTTCCTGGGTACTGCTTTCCCCGGGGGGCCAGAACGCAGATATCAGTAACATCATATTGTCGGGTCAGAACATTTATTTGGCACTGCTCTTCATGTCCGTGGTTGTGCTCCACAGTAAAAACACATACTGGACTAACTGAATGATTGACTGCCGTTCCTGTCACAGTCTTTTTAAGCCAAGTTTCTGACGCTGGGCAGAAGAGGAGGTCATGTCTCTAAAGCGATCCGGTGCCTCTCCACCTCCGTCTGCATTCATCGCCACTCACCAATTTTGACACCCACGTCCCTGTTTATTCCCTGCCATCACCATAATACCAGTCATTTGTGTGACACGGAGCCCGAAACCTGTAATTTTGAAGAAGTCTGCCTTGTTGTGAGAGTGACTTGAACGAGATTTCTCCTGGCGTGCTTGTTTTGGATGCAGCCAACAGTATGTAAACCAGCAATATAAGTGTTTAGTCACCCCGAGGTGTCATCCTTGCAGTTACTGGTGGTTGAGTCTGAACCAATTTCAAGAATCTTGGACAATTCTGGGGGGGGAATTTTTATTTATTTTTTTTTATCATGTTAACCCTCTTATGAACAGATAAACTCAATTTATTTCCGTTTTTGGACATAAAATTGTAAAACAACATGTAATGAATGAGTGTTTGTTTAAATAACTTCCAGCTCCTCAATGTTAGTTTTATTGACAGAACTCTTTACCTTCTGTCAATTACCTGTCTATGAGTTATTTTTAAGCAAAGTATGCATACCAAAATTTGTCCGTGGTGATGAGAATTAACAGCTAAAGTATTGGATTCGGCTGATCATAACATCTGAATGAATCATGCTCATCCAAACAGTCAAACTTCAAATCCGTATTTCATCTTTCTTGCACCTAATTATGACAATACAACTGACAGACAATATGTATCTCTAGTTTTACGAATAGGAACAGTTTATAACATTATTTACACAAATCTAAAATGTTTAAATGAAAACTACAATTAGAACAAATGTAAAGTGAAACTATGAGAAGAAAGTGAATCAGAAAGTAAGATATATTTTGACACCACAAAAATTTCCATTATTCCAAATACAAGAGTTCATTTTTGTAGATTGTATTGGAGTTTGGAAGCTGC
Source organism: Parablennius parvicornis (assembly GCA_900302745.1). NCBI lineage: Eukaryota > Metazoa > Chordata > Actinopteri > Blenniiformes > Blenniidae > Parablennius > Parablennius parvicornis. The sequence continues at coordinate 15,014 of OMNM01035779.1, read as the reverse complement.
CAGATGTTTTCACATCCTCAGGCAGTAGCTTGCAGGTTGAAAACAATAAAAGATGCATCACCATTTATTTCTGTCCTGCACTTTGGGACAAGGAACAGTCAGTCATGCACAAGCACCTGAGGGGTCATATCGGCTCAAATGCTGCCAACATGCGCGTCATATATTCTGGTTTAAGACCACGAAGTATTTTTTTGAAAACAAGTAAAAGGAGTTTAAAGTCAATCTCTGGCACTCAAGCTGCAGAATTTGGAGTTAACCGAGGAGCGGGTTTATAAATTTTAGGGGAGCAATGCGGTAGTCTACCCGGTTTGATATAAAGGGATGTATTAATGTTACAGTGTCTCTCAGAAAAGAAATACGATTGCATCTTCACAATATTTTCCAGATGATAAAAAGCGAGAATTGGTGACAGGAGCCACTGGAGCTTTGAAAGACGCCGACAAAAATAGCACAGAAAACTCGTTTGGTGGTTTGTGGACGTGGTAAATTACAGAATGGTCCAGACAAAGCAACAGCCAATATCGTTTCTAAGGCTGGTGTCAGATTACTAATATTTGATGCAAATAGTTGAGTTACAGAAGCTGAAGATTAAATAACAAAGTATAAACATAAGATCCAGAATTTATATCATTTGTGAAATATGAAAATAATTGATTTCCTATTAAAATCCTAAGAATTTTTTTTTGGTTTGTTTTTTTATCTCTTTGTGTACTATTTATTTTCATACAGAAGGTTTTTTAAAAGGACAGTACATTGAATGAAACTGCACACGTGACAAGATTCTTTGTGCTCCAATGATTGTAATTTACATATATTGCAGCTCCACCTCAGAAGCCCTCTGTTCAATGGTGCTTATCTTGTTTCCAATGAATTTTCATTATTTTTTTTTTTCCCCCTTCATTTTAATGTTTATCTCTCACCGGAGCGATTAATCAAGGTTTGCTTCTGCTTCACCACTATTTATTTACCTTCTCGCGAAGATCATATTGCATCTGTATCTCCTGAAGTTTCCCTATAGAGGTGAACCTTTATTAGACTTCTGACTTTGAATTCACAACTTTTCCTTGTATTGCCTTTTCATTTTCCTGCATAGGTAAATTTCAGTTTTTTTTTTATTCAGCACAGTATTCCATTCATGGTCTCTCTTTTTTGTTCTACCTTTGGTCTTTTTGGTCTCTCGTCTGTGATATTTCTCTTTGAGAAATGAACCCTTCCTCCAGTTGAAGGTGAAATTAAAATACCTCCATTGCTTTCATTTGGTTAACTCGGAGCGCCACAATGACACCACAAAGCTTCCGTCCCTTCGCACAATAAACCAATCTGGAGTTGATCACACTTGTTTCATATAAATACTGTATGTCATTATTCCTAACCTCCCCTGAGGAATATGCATTGTAAATGAATGAATGAGCCACTGTTATTTTACAAACAAGCCTCGCACTCTCACCAACGCTCTGCATATAACCTTTCACCTTGCAGACAATTCAATCGCTTCAAAAAAAAAAAAAAAAAAAAAAAGAAAACCTAGCTTTGCTTTATATGTTACGAGTGCTGAAATGATAAATGCTGCATTTATATTCAGCTTCCATTCAAATGATCCTCGAATTCACCAGGAGGGAGCAATTTCAGGGACACTGACACACGGACAAGAGAAGCTGGACAAAGAACCTCTAACGCTGCGATTAGCAGACGACCTGTCTCATGAGAGCCCGCTGCAAAAAAGCCAAAAAAAAAAGTAAAAAAAGTAATAAAAAAAAAATTGTTTAAAATTGTTTGAAAACTCAAATCTGAAAACTTCATTCATTATACTTTTTGAACTGGCATTTATTACATTTCATGTATATCATTATATTCATATAGAGAGCGATGTATTAAGAGGAGCATCGAGCATCCACAAAAATACCCCACTCCGAAAGATCTTGAGCTAATTTGGGATTTTATGCCAATCTCACCCAGTTTGATGTAGTTCCTGTGTCTTTCCAGTTCATTTTGGGGTGACCCTGTTTTTCTCTTACCCAACGGGTTCCAAGATACCACTTGTCTTGTCACACAGTCCAGAGGTTTCCTGAGCATGAGCCCTATCCACCTCCACTTCCTTCTGCGTTTATACGTTGCCATTCTTTCCTGGATTGTAATCTCCCATACTTCATGACATTATCAAAGGCCATCGGATCCCAAGGATAGAACACCAGCGCTGGTTAACAAACACCTGGAACCTGTCTGTTATGTGTTACCCTACAGGTTTCAGCAAAAGAAGAATAAGACGACTTTAATGTTGCTATTGAAGATCTTTAACTTAGTTTAACTTCTGGATCTTAGCAAATAAAAAAAACAGCCCTGGCTTTACCAATTCTGGCCTGCACATCTTTTTAAGAGTCACCGTTGGTATAAATCATATCAATTGGATATAGGAACCTCCTCAGAATCTTCATTACGTCTTCAAAACTGCTTTCAGTTTGTGTGCGTCTACTTAATGATCAACTAAGAATAATTAGACATCATGTCACGTCAGCGTTCAAATGAGGCTTTTGTGTGCATTCAGCAATTATAACATGAAATCAACCTGTCGTAAAGCATTGGAAGGCTGAGCCCCAAGAAGCACAATATAAGAAAACCTTAACCATGAAGATGGACATGGTAGTGGACGGAGCGGTCAACAAAGAAAATATCTGCTAATATAGTCTGCAAATAATAGATGTGAAGAGCTAAACAAACAAAACAAAACAAACCAAAAAAAACCCCCAAAAAACTAATAAGTGAAGCCTAAAGTAGCTGGATGAAGAATCTGAACTACTGTGATTAGTGGGTGTGACCTTTCGCATGAAAGCCAGCCTGTTGGATTTTGGCTCTGAGGAAGACTCCAGCCAGAGCCTGTTACAGTTTGAAATGTGGCATCTACATAAAACCAAGCAGCAGTCAGAGGAGCTTCTTTATCGGTCCAAATAAACGAGGCTTGCGTTATTAACTCGGCATTATTTGTGAAATTGTGTTCTTTCCAGGATTCTGATTGGCTATCATGGCTTTATGCTTCTCGTTGTACTGCCTCCTACAGGTATGGCAGTCACTCTGAACCAGCTGTATATGCGGTCTGTGTAAATGAAGATTTTTTTTTTTTTTTTTTTTTTTAGTAAATGGAGACAGGGAAGTACCAGTTTTTGGAGACAGGGAAGTACCTAGGGAAGACACTAGAGAACCACAACCACTCACACAGGACCACAGACAGAGCAACAACCAGAACACAGGGGAGACAGCCAATATATACCGCAGCCACCAGGCGAAGACAATCACACATTCAACAACAGGTGAAACACATCAGGACATTTAGCAGCAATCAGACACGAGGAGGGCTGGTCACCAAGATTGAAACAAGATTGAAAATCTCAAAAAGAACACAAGAAACAAACACTGAACAATGAAAATTTGGAAAAAACTTTTAAGTTAAGGTTGAAAACTGGAGATATCTACTTTTTTTTTTTATGCTGGAAGTGCTGCTATTTTGAATCAATCAAACACTGTGTTTTGTTTAGTCTTTTTGAGTCACTGTAAGCTTCTTTTTTTTTTCATAAAGTTGACTCATTAGGGTTTTTGAGTCCATTTGAGTGCATTTCATCACTATACTACACAATATGTACAGCAATTTGCTCGTCTTGCTTGTTGAACACGTCATGCATTACAAGCGCAAAATTATGCTTTTTTAAAAATCTAGTTTCAGTATGCATGCTTATTTTTGATCGGTTCGGACTGGAATTATTGACCCATAATATTTATCTGACGCTTAAACGCTGGTTCAGAAAGTTGTAGCGGCGCAAAGGAACGACAGAATTAAAAAAATATCTGTAATTCATAACACACAGCATGCCCACTTGTGTTTGCGTGAGTGCATGCGTGTGATTGTAGCATGGGAAATAATGAAATAAAGAAGCTGTTATCCTCGTGGCTTCCTGTCTCACACCACGCATGAATTCACCCACTTCCATTTTTTTTCCCCTTCACACCCTCATCCATTATTCACAGACAGTGGACAACACACTCATATCGACAACAGAGACTTTAAAACGGCACACTGCTTCAGGAGGCTGATAATACCTGCTTGACTGAGAAAAACAGTTGCATTAAAATATGCCAATATCCAAAAGCTCGCAATCTTTCCTGCTCTGCAACAACTTTCTTTTTTTTTTTTTACTTTCTTTCTGCCTCTCCTGTGGGGGATGCGGGAGAGGGGAATAGAGATATCCCAGTTGCCCCGAGGGAACGTTTTCAGCTTCTATCAGCTCTGTTGACAACGGCATGCAAAGCTTTTTCCTCTCATTTTCCTACGATACAAGGTCACCTGCAACATTTGCATTTTATGGGATTGTTGCTGAGGAGAAGATTCTAGTTTGTATTAATGCACATGTAAAGGCAACCCCCCCCCCCCCCCTCTCTATTTCTTTTTTTTTTGACACACACTGAATATTCACGACCATCCAGAGGTAAAGTCAATAAATTCATTCAGATTACTTGAGAGTGGTAATGGAATGAGTTCTGCTGAGGAAATGGGCGATTTCAAGAGAATATGTATGCTCACACATCAGAAAATCCACATGTGGTCATACTTCGGGGCAAGTTTCTTTGGAATTTTCCCGAGCATGCCGTGTTTGGATTGCGTTTGGGTGCAGAAGGCACACAACACAGATCAGCATGCGTGGAAATTGTAGTATCTCAAGGATGCAATTTTAAAGCGGGTGGGTGGAAGGGATATACTACCCCGTCACTCTTATGTAAAGAATGCATTTTTTTTTTTTTTTTTTTTACTGCAGCAGAGGATAAAATATGTCTCCTCACAGTGATTAAAGCTCCTTCACGAGCAAACCAAATAAAGGCATTTGAAAAAGTCAAAACGTAATGCAGCACAACCGAAATTTCAAAGTGAAACTCTGAAAAACACCGTTTCATACGTCTGAATTGCACATTAATCAGTAGATTGTGAAGGGTGGGGTGAGCAAGAGAACAGGGGGATGCCTTTTGCCAGCATTAAGTTCATAGAAAAGGCATCTTCCACACGTATTGAGAAGATTCAAGATTCAAAATACTTTATCCCATAGGGGCAATATAAAACAGCCCACACTGAGTAATTCATTTAAACACAAACATAAAACTTAAAAACAGCAGAGGGTTAAAAAAAAAAAAAAAAAAAAAAGTGCACATACATTCCCAGACATTCTGGGAAAGCCCTCCATCACAGATCACATTTTGAATTTGACAAAATTCGTACAGTGTATATTTAATATGGAGGACAAGCACGATTATCAAATATCCCTGTCACTGTTTCTTAATCATTTTCTCAACATTGGATAATTCTGGACTTTTGGCTGTTTTATATGTTCTGGAACCTGTAGTTTAAGTTAACATAGGTTTTTTTAAGCATTATGTTTTTTTCTTTTTTTTAAATTAATCACAAAATTCATGGACGTATGATTCCATTTAATAAGGAGGAAATGTACTGGATGTTCTCAGCTTCCTATGAAGCATGAAAATAATAAAAAAATGTTCAAGCTGTAAATTCCAGTTATTTGAAGAGGGGGTTATTGTCGTAATTGTGGCAACCCCTGTGCGATGAGCGATGAAAGTCAAAGGAGAGAAAGCGGCCTGTATTTTCACGATGAATTCACAACAGAATTTATTCAAAGACTTACTCCCTGTAAGCACAAACTTGCATTTAACACTTCTTTTTTTTTTTTTCCGCCCTGAAAATCTCCCATTTCCTACTCAATTTCACATCCCCGGCTTCGAGAGAAACCTTTCACTCTCAACACTACGCCGCTCTCCAAGTTCTTTGCATCATCAGAAAGTCAGCCCATGGCAAACTCTGGCCCCGGTCATTGTGCCAGAGCGAATGGATCCCTTGGCACAATTCACTCCACACATCCCTGCTGGCCATGACATGCTGGTAATCGTCATACCCTGCTAATCGGCAGAGTGGTGGGTGAGACGCCAGAGATGGAGCCAGGGGCCGCACGATGCCCTCTGGTGAAGATGAATCACTTTTACATGGAAGCAGTTTGAAATGCTACAGCGGGTGATACTCCCAAAATAAAATTGTGTCTCTTTGCCTGTGAAGGTAGAGTATGCCTGTCTCTGTGGATGAAGTTTTTTCTTTTTTTTTTTCTCGAAGCATATGTGGTTTTCAGGGCTCACATATGGAGATCTACTCAACGGTCTTCTGCTTCATGCTGCTCTGATGTCTCCCATTTAGGTGTTTTTATTCACATTAACCAAACAGTTTTTTTTTCTTTTGCTCATTAAGCTCTGAAAAGAAGCTTTAAAAAAATTATTTGTACAACGAGAACTGACTGCTACCCACCATTACTAGTACCAAGGTCACATACTTGTTTCTGTTCTGTCACTTTTGGTATTGTTCACATAGACGCAGCGCTCACTTACAAAAATAACTGGATGGATTTGATACTTTATCAAAAGGCCACTTTACACACATTTTCACAGTATTCATTCCACAAAATGTTCCAATTACTGTAAATAACAAAACGATTAAACAATTTAAACCTTTCGCTTTACTTTCCACACTCACCATGAATTTTATTTTCTGACGGGGAGAGTTAACACAACTTCACTAAAGACATTTTTGTTTTTTTGTAATATTAATAACCATCACTTCTTAGCTATTTATTATTTTGAGAAAATATGAAATTTGTGCATGTACTATTGTTGACGGTGGCCTCCAGTATATCAGCAGTCGAGCCATCCAATACCAGGCAAGACTCGCAACCGTGACTCTCTCAGGAAAGTCAAAATCACACAGTAATAGTGAACAAGTACCAGAAATCCTCGTCATAAGTGCATATTTATGCATATTTTCCTCTCAGTCTGCATATTGGTGCACTGATCATGACTGTAAAATGTTTTTGTTTTGTTTTTGAGCTCAGCATCTTAAGTCAACAGTGCCTTAAAGTCTAAGATAAGCTGTTTACTGTCTCATGTATTGCTTTTACAAATGGCAGCTCTTTGTTTTCCAAACTAACTGTCATTGTTGAATGCATTACAAAAGAAACAACATAGTATGTAATCACAATTGAAAAAATGAGTCGAAAAAAGACCAAATTCAATAAAAAAAAAAAAAAAAAAATGTTCCCCTTGATACCAACAAATGTCATTATTTAATTTCTCAGCCGAATAGATATGCATGGTACTACAAGACGTAACCTTGAGTGAGCAGATTACACACATCTTCTATCCTGCGATCCAAAAAGCTCAAACATGCTTTTTGGACTGTCAGACAAAACAGAAGACAAAAAAAAAAAATTCCTCATAGAAAGTCACTGAAAAAATTATTGTAAGGTGAACAGATTGACCACTACACTTAAATGCAAAATTTGAAATCCTTTAAGATTTTTTTTTTTTTTTTTTGTAATTAAAGGAAGCACGGAAAAATGTAAAGGGCTAAGGATAGGAGTAGATGTAGATGTAGATAGAAAAAGATAATAAAGACAGAAAAAAGAAAAAAAGCAGCTTTGTCTTGCAAAACACACACACACACACACACACACTCACCCA
>OMNM01035775.1:10852-26034 GCA_900302745.1 Parablennius parvicornis | reverse complement strand
CTCTCCAGGTGCAGCAGCTCCGAGCCGCGGATGTCGTGTCGGATGAAGGTGTCTCTGTACTCCCCCAGATTCAGCTGTTCCAGCCAGACGCCCACCTCCTCTGTACCCCACCTCTCCACTACACACACACACACACACATTCACATATACACACACATACGTATAAAGAAGAAATACACGCACGCACACACATACACACACACACACACACACACACTGCCATTTAACACACACCAGAATGTTCACTCTCGCCCATGTGAATATGTCAGGCACAACCTCACAAATGGAGGGCGACAGTTGTGGTAAATCATTGGGGGAGAAGATGTAGAGTGGAGGGGAAACAAGCGGAGGAGGCAGCTGGCGGCGGAGGAGGAAGGAGGATGAAGAGGCTGAAGGTTGGTGGTTAGAATGAGGCAGTCCAGAGGAAAAGGAAGGAGGAGGGGAGCATGCACATCGTCAACCATTGTCAGAACACATAAAAAAAAAAAAAAGGGAGGAAATGAGAGGAAATACAGCTGAACCAATCAGAGACCAGCCCAAGATGAGGGGAAGGACTTTCAAACTAACACCCGACTCACTGGTCGTCTATTGAGTTGTCTATTGTCTATAACCTTTCAGTCCCTGCATGTTTTTTTTTTCTTTTTTCTTGTTCGCTCTCCTTTATGAAGGCTTGTTGACAACTAGTTGAACTCATGAGCATGGCAGGAAGGCATGAAAGGGGAGGTGGGAGGGGGCACATGGATGGACGGGGTCGGACCATGAGACGTAACACCTCGAGGGGTGGGGGGGTCACAGTGCATGAAACACAGGTTGTTGTTTTTTTATTTGTATTAGAACTGTGGGTGAATTTGACCGGTGAATGGACGAAAGATGGCAGCATTTCCAGCTTATCGTCCAGTTTGCAACATTCAAAACTTTTCAACATAAACTTCACTCAGGTTTACGGTAAGTGCACGTTTGAGAAAGAACTGCGAAGTCCATGTTCCTCTTGGCAGGTCGGAGAGACTCTGACTGATCCCGGCCGGGTTTCGGCTGCCTGTCTGTTCAGTCTGAGGGAAAACAATGGGAACACTCCTACCTGACTGGGGACTCGTCTTCTTGGAGGCCTTCTCCTTCTTGAACTTGGGCACTATGCGAAACATGCTGCTGCGACTGTTCCTCTTGCCGTAACCCAGAGAGGGGTCCTGGTACATAAGCACAGTCAACCTATAGCTTTTCATTTAGCTACCCGACTCTCTCGTTATCTGAAGTCACAGTACACGGTGAAGAATATTCTAAATCAGCTGTTTATTCTGGGAAATCCCATCCAATTTTGGTTTGAAGACTCTTTAAAAAAAAAGGAACTAAAACTGTAAAGTACAGTTAAGTACAGTTAGTTATCAGTGAAGATAATTGACTTTTGGCTAAACCCCGCCCCCCCCTTTAGTTACTGTTGTATAAACATACAGAAATGTCTCACCAATCTATATAGAGTAGAAACATCTCTCGTCTTTGGAGGCCAATTTTAGAAGCTCAATGTCAAAACTATAACTTGATGTTGATATTTATGGTCATGTGACAAAGCGTAAGCAGCAAAGTGAGCTCTATCTACGTGTGCAGGACGGCGATCATGGATCTGCATGTTATTCGGTATACTATGTTGTGTATGTAGAGAAATCCAGGACAAATACTTTAAGCCATGCATGTTGTTCTTGCTAAGTGATGCTCGCACAAGTAAGCAACTGAATTAGTTCAATTTTATTGATGATGTTGGGGACAAATAACAACTTTAAGTGTCAATCAAATATGACCAACTGCTGTTTTTAATTCTTGATGGAAATGGCCTAAATATACAATAAAATACAAAGGAATGGAATGCTTTATTGTAATATGTGTAATATAATGAAATTGCAGGTGCTGCTCCCTTTTGAATCCATAAAGTGTGAACAAGTACACTTATTGATTGGACATGTAATAATATAATAGCACAACGGTAAGTGATCAAGCACAGGGACACATAAAAACACTTTCTGTTGAATATTTTATAAAAAAAAGAAAAAAAAATACAGTCCCAACAGCTGATGTTTTTAACTGATCTGAGACAAAAGGGCGTGAGCCAGACTATGAGAAGAACTAAAGTGTCTATTGTCAGTGACAAAAGTCAGATTTTCTTCTTTCGCATGTCGAAATTTCAACATTTTCATCTTTCACTAATGCTTGACAAACCTGTCTGTAGGCGCAAATAACAGTTTAACTTACGTAGTAACAACAGCCATCTTATACTATTAGACATAAATGTGCCTTGTTTCTTGGCCGGTATGATTTAAACGTTCTATATGAGCAGATGTAGGCTGGAATTTCCCAGCAATATGATATAAATATAACATACAGGAAATAAAAGACTTTAGACCACAGGTGTCAAACTCATTTAAGTTCAGGGTCACATACAGCCCAATTTCATCTTGAGTTAGCCAAACCGGTAACATAGTGCCATAATGACCTTTAAATTTATACTTTAAAGTTATTCTTTGTTGTGGCAAAGAGTGTACGTGCAAAAACAAACAATTACTACATAAAATTACTAAAATCTCAACATGAAGCCAATTGTAATGAAAATTTCTGTTGCAAAATACAGTGACATGTTTAAGAAACTTCTCCACTAGCTGTTGCATTATGGGTGTTTTTACACTCTAACAGCATGGTTTTCAGGCTACTTTGATAGTAAAGAGGTAGCGATATATCATATTGATATATCAGTATGATATATCATACTGATATATCAGCTTGGTCACAGAAAAAGAAATTTGTTTAAAAGATTGTGAACACTGGTGACCTACGGCTGCGGTCTGCAACCTTTTTGCACCACAGACCAGTTTTAAGCAACATAAGAAAAAACACAAGTATGAAAAAAAAACGTTAGCCGAGTTAAGGGCACATCAGAGCACTGATGGGCATTTTTTGATAAAGAAACTCAGCGCAGACAAATGGAAATGTACATTTTCAAAATAGCTCACCGTTCTGAGTCTCGAGGATGGGTCAAATGTGGAGAACAAAGGAATTCCCCTCTGGGATGATTTTACTCTATATCAATCTTTTCTTAGACTTCTTATTTTTTAAACAATTTCTTGATGGTTTAGTGGGTTTGGAGCCTTCTACGTGCTGGTGTTGGCCCACGAGCCACCAGCTTTATGTTTGACACCCCTGATTTCGTCTGACTAAAGATAACAGATACAAACCCTTTGAACCATGTGCTGGACTATGTGGCTCTCGGAAGAAAAATATATAAAAATATGTATTTGAATAGACGGAAAACAAACCAAAAAACTACCAGCTGAGGGTTTTTAATATTGATTGCATGTAATTTTTTTATCATTTTTCATCATCTGTTGTGTCAAACGCATGTAATATCAGTGTGTGTGTGGTGTGTGTGTGAGGCTGCCTACCTCCTCGTCGTTGGGCTGCAGGATGTGGTAGAGCCAGGGGATTTCTCCCAGTTTGCTGAGCTCTGCCTCAACACTCTGCAGAGCGCCGGACAGCTGCTCCTCCTCCGGCGGATCCAGCTGCTGTTTGAGGGAAAAAAAAAAACAAGAACTTATCAGACTACAGAGCGAAAGAAAAATGAATGATATTCCTTAAATGTCGTAGTTTCAGCAAAACAGTAAATAACCCAGAACATAAGTGAGCGATTTGCGGTTCACGTCAGCCACAAGGACTCACCAGGGAGACGCGGCCCAGCAGCAGAGACTCCGTCTCATTGTATAGAGCTTTGACGGTGCTCGCCACCTCGATGGCCGTGTTCCTCGTCAGACTCTGGAGAAACAACATTCAGGATCAGAATCAGTGTCAGATAAACACACAGTCTGTGAACATTCACATTATGGAGATTTGTATGAAATATTGGAACAAACAGTTTGTCCTCTAGGAATGAATGTGGCTCAGGGAAAAGTTCTTCTCCTAAATCTAAAGATAAACTCATTAGGACGTAAATCATTACTGTGATGAAACACGAGGTTCTCATCAGGAGAGTCGTTAAATCTTTAATGTGAAGACATGTTAATGAAAGTCAGACATGTTGGAGTCAGAGGAAGGGTGTGTGTGTGTGTGTGTGTGTGTGTGTGTGTGTGTGTGTGTGTGTGTGTGTGTGTGTGTGTGTGTGTGTGTGTGTGTGTGTGTGTGTGTGTGTGTATGTGTGTGTGTGTGTGTGTGTGTGTGTGTTTGTGACCGGCCACACCCATTTCACAGGGCTGCTTCTCTCACACAATACAACCGTGGAAGCATTGACCATGATGTGGGGGAAACAAAAGCTGTGTGATCGATTCAAGAGCGAGATCCATCGCCGTGAAAGCTGACGAGAGCCATCATCAAAATGTGTGGCCGAGCTCTACCTGATGAGATCGAGAGAAAGGATGAAATGTGGTCAGTGTGCACAGATGGCAAACAATATGGGTCCCTGGACCACTTCAGCAGCTTAGCACCAGGAAACAAGCACACATTCACACATGCACACACCAGCAAAATAATTTTTAATAAAAGGTGTTAAGGGGACTTAATTCATCCTGAGTCTTTTCAATGTCATAAAGACGGAAAATTAAAAATGATATTTAATAAAATCTTTGATAAATGAATAAATAAATCACTAATAAGGTGAAGCCTAATTGAGGCAAACAACGAGAAAAAAGGTAGAAAAAAATAGACCGTCCTATACAGGAACTGAATTGACCTATTCTCAAATAATATAAAACAATATTTACCAAATGGCAGATTTTCTCAAGTGCAGATCTATCATCTGTACATATAAAACACTGAAGATTGACTGCTTTTTAAAGATGCTGTGCTTTTCTGCGCACATGTATCCATCACCACAGTACCATATAGGGATGTGAAAGAGTTTCCACTGCAGGCTGAGCCTCTTGTTATATCTCGACAGCCTCGAGATACCTTTGACACATAACACCAAGCAGACATAACACGGTGTACAGACACAGCCACTGCAGACATACTGTAGCTACTGTACACATCACCTGGTACTGATCTACTCCAGCTTTAATTAGAAACTTCTATTTACATGAATTTCCAGCCATCTGCCGCATTTTGGAGTCATGTTACGTTCTTATCAGAGACTCACACGCGACACTGACGTTTAATCATTCTGATAAATAGTTGATTCTACCACATTTTAATGGTGCCATGTTGTTGTCTGGATGCTCTGGGCACTTGCACTTTAATTAACCATGATTCTGTCATTAAAAGTGGATTTTAATTAGCTCACTCCTACAGGTTCTCTGTTGCACCGTAGTACTAAACACTTACTGTATATCACTGACAAGACCCAATTAAAAACTAGGCTATGCAAGTAGCCTGCCTTTCGGCACACACTCAACAGAGAAATTAATTTCCTCCGCAGCGTTATTTATTATTTCCTCTCTGTTGTGTTTCCGTGATGAGTGGAACGATGTGCGATAGCTTGCTTGGACACTCTTTTGTCCACATGGACACACACGCTGCAGTATTTGGGCATTACAGGGGATTACAGAACAGGCTGGAGTTAATGAGCTCGTAATTACTGCTAATTCCATCTGCTACCAGGATCAGGACGGACCAGGGGCCTCGGGTAGGAGTGCTCGACGTGTATGTGTGTGTGAGTATAGATGTGGGAATCCATGGAGGGAAACGGGAGGTCACATCTCTAAATGGCCACTGCAGAAAAGAAGCCCTTCTCTGCCTTTGACGGGCGAAAAACTTGACAGCAATGGCCGCAGGGTTTAGGACACACACACACGCACACATGATCAAATGCGTACACTTCACATGCATTAAATTGCTGCTGTCCCCTGAGCGGGGCTGGGATTAGCTGTCAGAAGTGTGTGATGTTGGGAGCTGGTGGGGATGGCATCTTTACTAGAACCACTGCTCCACAGGCTTATTATTGCCTCAGAGGCGTGTTTGTGTGTGAGAGAATATTGAGGAACATCACTCTTCTGAGTTTTTCCTCACAAAGACGGGGTCCCTTTCTGTTAATGCTTTGGGGTTTCTGGGTGGAAAGTTATACGTTGATGCATTAGATATTCTTCTCGGCTCTATTTCTTTCTTTTGGTCTGAGTGCGAGGGAGGTGGAGATGATACAGGAAAACATACAGTTCAAGAAATTCTCAAATGACAGCAAATTTATTCAGAAATCCCTCTCTTTGCTGTGCGACCTCCCTGGGGCGGGTGGATAGATTTTTCTTGGAGTTCAACACATCACGTCTGAGCGTCGACTTGGCTCTGCTCTATTTCAATCTCTTGAAATGAAACAGGACATTGGGAAGAAGAGACGCTCCAAACTTCTTATATGGTCCTCTGAATAAAGAAACTCCCATTTAAAACCAAAAAAAAAAAAGTGCGACTGTTGATCATGCTGACACCTCGGGGGTCATCTTGGTCTTTTCACAATGTAGGCCCCAAAAAAGGGAAACAGGAGGGACCATGAGAAGTGTGCACTTCTCATGGTCGCATGACTCCTTGAAAGGCAAAAGACTCTTCTTTGTTGTCTTCTGTCACTTTTGTCTTTTTGCTTAGTCAGCTCACGTGGGGTTAAAGTTTAAAGGTTGTTGGCCTCCAGTTTAAACAAAGCCTCCCTGGGAATTTGAAAGCAGCCACAATACAAACAATGCAGTTTGAAGGTATTTTTTTAAAGAACTGAAACATTTTCTGTGCAACCACTCAGTCAAAAAGGAAGTGAGTTCAAAGACTCCTTCCTAAAGTGTTATTGTGTTTGGTAAAACGGGTTTAGATTTCATAACAAGCCGTTAAAATGGATGTTTGTATGTTAAGAGGTGACCGGCAGACAGGGCTCTGCCATGACCCAATAAGCTCTGACCCTCTGAGTCTGTCTCTTCCCTACAAGAGAGCAGGAAGCAGGAGAGGGACGATACTCTGGGGACGAGGTGGAACGGCCTTTTAAATCACCTTCATAAGTACTTCAGTCTGGGGTGCAGTGTGGAGCACCTCCCAGCCACAACTCAACAGCTATGAACCGAGGAGGAGCTCACGAGGGGAACCCCGACACACGGAGGCCCGGGACAGGGGTAGGATCTCGGGGTAGAATTACCTCTGGCCTCCCTCCAGACATGTCAGCTGACTTAACGGCTGTGTGAATTAACGGTGCGCGGGGGATGTTTTGGTTTGAACGAAAGGGGACCAGTGAGAGCACCGAAGAGAAGGCGGAGAGGGGAGAGAACGAGAGGGAGGAACCAGTTTTGAATGGAGCGTGCGTCTTCCAGGTTCCTGTTAACTTGAAGCAGCTGTGCGGGAGACGGGGCCACAAACACACACACACACACACACAAGCATTTCCACTGACAGCTGCCTTTTGATCAACACAGTACAGTAAAGCAACAAAGCCTGGAGCTGCGTGCTACGAGCGGCAGACAGATGCCCTAACGCTGCCAACCTGTTTGGGTTTCGGAAAGTGAAAATGTTGCACAAACACCACTCAGAGACACCTAAGAGTAGCAGAGTGATATTCATTTACAGTCAAGAGGACACCGTTCTTGTTCTGCACGGCAAAACAGGAAACGGTCCTGTGACAACAAACACCGTCATACAGACACAAATACTGCAAATAAAGGAACAGTAATGTTAGTGTGATGTGACTCACAGTTCATGTGAGAAAAGGACTGTGGCCGAAAAAAGCCTCGACCAGAACAATGGCTTCAAACCTGGAACTAAAGCTTCAGAGGATCTTCTTACTTAGCAAATGTTTACAGCCTTGCTCTGATTCAATGCTACAGTCAGTTTGATTTCCTCGGACAAAGCTGATGAAAAGTAATCAACTTATTTCAAAAACTGCTTGGGTGGCTATAGCCCCCATTTACGCAACATTTCAAGTGAAAATGCTTCATTTTTTGTTTCAAGAAAGTTTTGTGTTTACACGGCAATGTTTTGAAAGCAATGTCTGTTTACGCGAAAATGGCACAAACGCTGAAAATGATATAGATCTCATGTAGGGCCTCTTATGCTGTTGTTTGTTTTTGTAATGAAATCATGTACACATAGGCGAAGAGAACAATAGGCTATAAACATCAACAATGGCGAGTAAACGGAAATCCGTATGGACAGACGACCAAGTTGGATTGTTATTACCGTGACTGTCAGCTATAAAAACTACCAAGTCCCAGGAGACTACGGACTGGGAGTCATGGTCAAGAACATGTTTGTTGTTATTCTCTATCTACTTGGACATGTGCAGAATAACTATTTACTACAGCTGAGTTTGCGAGAACAGAAGCAGCACATACACGGCAACAGAATAGGAGCGTTTTCAAAAAGTTCCATCTTGGGACCAGTGTTCTAAACGTTGTGTTTTCGGTGGCTCCGAGCACAATCGTCATGTAAACAGACACCCAAAAAGCAACAAAAGTTTTGCTTTTTCACTTGAAAACGTCATGTAAACAGAGTCTGGGTCTTGACCTTGAGAGTGAAGGACCTGAATACGAACCCCAAAGCGGAAGGAAGGGAACCCTCCATAAAAAAAAAAAGTCAACGGGCAAAGTTGCAATGAATGGTGACCCTTGTAAAAGAGAACAGCTGATTGGAAAAAAGTGGATTGATGGCTAGTACCTGAAATGCTTGCACGTCTCCTCAGTTTTAATGGATCCAGAAGAAAAATACACCGAGAAAAAAAAAAACGAAAAAAAAAACAGACTGATTCGGATGGTTGAATTTTTGTTAAAATCACTTCAAGCCTCACAAAGTGACGTAAAGATTTAAATGACACCACAAAGCACCTGCCAAAGGTTCTCCAAACACCACCTGAACAGAAAAGCATGAAAGACCCTTTGACTGGAGCAGAGATACTTTTTCATTTCTGTTGGCTGAGATAAAGCAGACACCTATTAAAACACACAGACATTACTCTCAAGCAGCGAGGGGGGGACAGACGAGCCGTTGTACATCCGCGTCTTTTCAATTTTGTATTTGAGTACGCTAACGTAGATGGTAGAAACTGAGGAACCCAGAGGCGCACCCTGCAGGAACCCGCACCCATCACCTGCTGTCACTTATTACACACACACACACACACTGTAGTCATGCCACTTAAAGTAGTTACAGTGCGTTTGGGAGACATTCCTTTCTCTTGGGCCGCTCAAAACACACACTTCACATTCCAGCGAGTGTATTCTGGGGTCCCACTCCCTAATCCACCAACATATGCAGACACATATACGCATACCACTGCACGAGTGCACAGACAGCGGCATGAAATGACAGATCCCGAAGTTCCATATAAGACAAAAATCTGCAGACCTCGAAACTTTCAAAACAAAGCAGGGGAGTGTCTCGCTTCCAGTTCGAGTCTAAAGACATTTCAATAAGATGCACTGTCTGATTTTTTCACTCTGTCAATACTTCCCATCTCACCAACACCAGGATCAGGTGGAAATTGTATCCTGAGGTCTTTTCCTCATTGATGTTGGCCTTATGGCTTTCCAGTTTCCCCCCAAGATGCCTGTTAAGGTGCACTGTAGTCAGGCTGTAGGTCCTCCTTTGGCTTTGATGTAACAGAGGAACTCGCTAAACCACAGGAGGGACCACCTCGTGAAAATATGAGCTCTGTTTGTGAACACTGACTCCTGTGTGCGCAATAAAAGAGTGTATGTGGTTGTGTCTTACAAGCGTCTGTTGTTTCGCTCCCAGGTCTCCCTAATGACCTTGCGGGCAGGGAAAGTAAAGTAGTTCCTTAATTACGAAGCATCAAGAGTCATCTGCACCTTAAAATGGTTCAGACCACATGTTTTTTTTTTTTTTTTTTGTTTCCAGACACAATAACCTCAGACCTCTGGCCATGGAAAAATGCGGTATTGTGGAAAATTTTAAAAAAAATGTATCTAAGAAACAGGTTTTTATGAAAACTTTCCTTATTGTTTGATCAGATGACCATTTTTTATTTTATTTGGTCATTCCAGTGTTTCTAGCAGGCTGAGCATATAATAAACTGTTTTAAAAAAAAAAAACACTGCAGGCAACTGGTCACAGGCAGCAGTGACCAAGGACGTCCTGCAAAAACCCATAATTCTACCCTACCAAGAATTTACTGGGATACTCTATTAAATAAACACCAGTTCAAAAGGGGCAGATATTCCATCCGTTTGGTGACTGATGTGGGTTCAGTTTTGTGGTTTAACAAACTTCGCTAAGATGGTGCAGATAAACTTGAGGAGGTACAACCAAACACTCAAAAAAATGAGAGTGCAACAATGCTTCGATTCACTTCAATAATGGGAAAAAAAAAATTCAGTTTCAACACCTAATTCCCCTTTTTTGTCTATTTATCACCACTCATGCAGACATTATGCTGATAAGTATCAGACTCAGTTAATGCATCACTATTCATGAAGGCTGTGGACGCTTTTAACTCAGCCAGCGCTCGAGTCAGCAGAATGTGTTTCCAAAACATCTTAATCTATCTTTGACTCAAGTCAGTAACTTTAGCACAACAGCCAAAATATAGATCTTGTATCCAATGAAAACAGTTGTTTATAAGCTGATTTGCTCCATTAAAAAAAAAAATTCTTTATACAACAAGATAATAAAGGCTTCCCATTTTACATTAATTTAAGTATATCAATTTTAGTATGCAGTGAAAGTGTTTTTTCACATAATATCTATATTTCACAGAATATCAAGTGAAAAATCAACATTAATGAACCTTGGCATCTGTTGGAGAAAAGTTGCCGCCTGACAAACCTGATCAAGCATTTCTGAACAGCGTGGCAAATCTATCATCTCCTTCATGTAATTGGCATCATTTTAACAATTAATCAAAAAACATCAAGGATTTCATTTTTAATTACTGTGCTGCCTCTCCAATGATGCCACCGATTCTAGGCTGGACCAATCAGACATCGCCGCTTCACTGACCAAACCTCCCTTTTACAGCCAAATGACATCAACTAAAACACCAGCCTGGTCCACATCACGGTGACTCACTTGATTAAAAGTAGGTGTGAGGATACACATTAATGAGTGATATCACTTTATAATGTGGACATTATGGAGTGGATGCAGATTGGAGGCTGACACACTGAACTAAACTGTGTTTTCCACACAAACACAGACATACACTCAGTTGACATTGGATTTCTTTCAAAATGACTGACTGAGCAAATATTTAGGTGGGCAAGAAATGGTTAGGTAATGGTTAGTTAACGATACATGTACTCCAACAACACCCCTGGCTTGGATCATACAGTTTGATGACTGCATCGACGGTATATGAGTGTGTGTGTTAGTTTCTATGAGAGTCACTATTTATCAGTCTTTTGACAGCCAGTGTGTTTGAACACGCATGTCCAATTCAAATACAGATAAAAACATGGTCCCTTGGGGACTCAAAAGTGCATGTATGGATAAAAGCATTTGTGTCTGTTGTGTGTGCAAGTGTAGGACTGAAGCCCCGATATCAGGGCACTCTGCTCTAATGGGTTTACATAAAGGGTCAGTAGAAGCTTCAAGGGTCAGTCGACCAAAAAGAGCAAAGTCGACCTCCATAAACCCACCCACCCACACACAAACTGAATCAATACTCCCAAGAGCATCTCTGTCTGCCTATAATGTGTAATGACATTACAAACACCAAATTTTAAATCTGTGGTTAGGGTTACTGTTGTAACTGAGTACCTTCAAGGTTACAACAATTTGTCATGGGGTGGGACCTTCTTAGGTTATCTAATATTAACCCTAGAAATGTTTTTATTATTTCTATACTTGCAGAATAGTGATTTTGCCATTTTTTGACCATATAAGCTGGTTTTTCAAGTTCACTAACTAACAAAATATTGGCAAACGAACTACATTACTCAGCACTTCTTCACTTTAATGGTATTTATGCCTTCGGTATCATTCACACACAGGTGGTGATGGAGCTGGTGATGGTGATAAGCCTCAATCAGCAGTTTCAACCTTTAGCCATGTTCCTATGTGATGATGTGTGAACAGGTCAAGGCGGGGATTGCACTGCAGATTCTTAAAAGTGGAGGATGAGTCAATGAGCCAAGGTCAAAATCAAGCTACTCAACCACAGCTCACATTTACTGAACTAAACAGTGAATATAAGATAAAATATAGCATTTTCCTTTTACACAAATATACTGTCAGCTGATATACATTTGGATTTAGAGAAAACAGTTCATGTACAATAATTAGCCCAACATGGGAGATGAGAATTGTATCTAACAGAACAGAAACTGACTCCTCTTTCAGTCCCCTATAGCCAACAGTATATTATATAAAACCAGGTCTCATCCTTTTTTTTCGACCAGCCACCAACAGTCTTCTTCACATTAATTGGCCTATATTAGCCCACACATTAAGACACACAGTTAGGTAACTGTCACATGGCGTGGGCACAACGATGATTTTGAGGAGGCTTGCTGTTTTTTACCCAATCATAGCAGCTATAAGGGGAGAAGGCGTAGTTCAGAATGTAGGTCAGTCGTTCAGTACAATGCGGTCCGGTCCTGCAGCGGATCAATGCGAACACACCCACTCACACAAGGCGGGATGCAGCCGTACCTGCCACTGCTGACTGAGCCACCAAACGCCAGCATGCACTTGCCACCACATGCCTCTTAATAAAACAATGGGTAAACCAGCAGACCGTAAAATACATGCACTTAAAAGACGCACGCATGTTACGCACGCGCGTACACATCCACATGCTGCATTCACACGCGCTCTCTATACCTTTCTCATTATGATGATTTGCACTAATGCATTTGCTCTTATATAGATTGCTCTTAAGGTAAGACAACAGCGGCATAATGTGTCATATTGCTGATGATAATACAATTTAAAAGAAAAGACATTATGACTTTGCGCATTGAGGTCTTCCTATATACTATATATGCAGACTGCTGTGGATCGGTACGCTCATCAGAAGCCCATTCCTCACTCCATGTCTGAAGGTCTAACAGACACACTTCTACTACAAGCAGATAAGATCACACGCCGGTTACAATACGTGCCACCATGCAGCTGTCTGAGTTTTATCAATGAGATGTTGATGCTGGTTTTTACGCACATGAGCTGGCGGATCCTCCGCACCAACGTCCGCCACATTCACACATTTGAATAGCGTTAACCCCATCAAAAGCATGTGTCATCAGTGTGTCAATTAGCTCGTGATCCGACACCTCCAGTCACATACAGCCTTTTGCTCTCATCCGTTTTACCTTGACAGAAAGTGCATTGTCCTTCCGGCGCGCTGCTGCGGAGCCGCCGGGAGCTGCAGCATTTTCCCATTTAGCACGCGCCCGCTCATCCTTCTAACGTCCAGTTTTCACGCCGCTTTGTTCCCGCTTGGCATATCTCGCATGTAAGACTGAGAGCTCCGGAAGAAAGAGATAGTGAGAGTCGACCCGGTGCTTTCCGTTTGTGCTGTCCGAGGAACCGCCTGTGAGAGTCAGCCGCGTTAACTGACTGACCCGCTCCCGCAGTGCCTCCACTCAGACACACGCTCTCTCGCTCTCTCTCGCTCTCTCTCTCCCTGTACTCACGTTCACAGACGAGGGGAGGGGAGGCATGGATAGGAAGGCAACACCCCGAATTCTACCTCCTCCTCCTCCTCCTCCTAGTTCTCCACACCCGCTTCCCTGATCGCGACCAGCTGCGTCTTTTCCAGAAAAGCGCACAGTGGCTTCAGCGCGCATTCAGCCGCAAGATAAGCACAGAGTCATCAAATTCCCCGAAAGCGGCACGTCAGGGACATTTTCACACTCTTAAATCGCGAGAGGCGCACAGGAGTCAGCCCACGGACTTTGATAGCGAGCCAAAGCTGCAGAGAGCTGCAATTTACTTTATAATGTACCGATGTAACAAATGTTGCAGAAGTTTAAACTTTATTTCCCCCTTTTGTATTCATTACAGGAAGTTATAATATACATAATGTCACTGTGCTGAACTTTAAACCATTGGTGGTAAACATAAGGCCCAGGGGCCAAAACAAGTCTGCCAATGGAGCCAATCTGGTCATCATGATAACTAATAATGTGTAAAAATGTCAAACAAAATACTGACTGGAATTTTTTAAATAAGAGTTGCTCATTTATGTACAAGAGATTTAGTGACAAGTTTAGTGACAATACTGACCCTAAGACAAGAAATAAGCGAAGTCCCGTTTATACGACAATGTTTTCATGCTAAACTTTTGTTGTGCTTGGAGCCACTGACAACACAATCTGTCTCAATCTGTGAATACAGCGGAAAAGCTGCTACTGCAATCCGGGGCCGTAATAAATAGTTAATCTGCATGTGCTAGTCGATGGACAATAACAACGTTTGCCTCCAACGTGTCATGATTCTCAGTCCAATGTACCATGTACTCGTCATTGTTAATGTTTATCACATATTGTTCTCTGCATGCGTGTGTGGTTTCATTACAGAAATAGCACCCACTAATCGCCCAACATGAAAACGACATTGTTTTCAGCATTTCAGCTATTGCTGTGTAAATGATAAACTTTTCTGAAGTGATGCATTTTCACTTGTGTAAACGAGGCCTTAAAGTTTAGGAAGTATCATCATCATCAAAGCCACACTGTGAGAGTGAATATATAAAACACATGCACGAGGGATGCAATATGTTGCACAATGAATCATAATTAAAAATGGCCTATTGTCGACAATTGATTTGTAAATTTCTGTTTGTTCCGGTTCACGTGTTTATAAAGAAACAAAGAAGAATTTTTGGAGTTGCCTGGATATACTGATAAACAGTGTTAACACAAATTATTTTTGTGATGCATACCAGCACAACATGTAGTACTTTTACTATTCTTTTAGCACAACATTACCAAATGGCCCTGAGAGTCAATAACTACAAATAAATTGACTAAAATCCTTGTCTCTGTTGAAAACAATTGCCATGCATAAAAATATTGGATTATAAACTGAGATACAACAACATATATTGAGCAAAATGCATTAACTTCATAGCAAAGCCACATTAGCACAAAGGTAAATCAGAGAAAAATGCACAAATATTCTTCTAGATGATTAATTGTAAATATATTTGAACAGTCACTCGCTGTCTGGAAGAAATTCTGGCCGATAGCCAAACCGTCGGTGGCACAAATGGGCCTCAATCACGGTGTAATGAAGCAGGAAGAGTAAATGACTCCAGTGTTTCTATTGTAACAAAGTGTGTATTGGCTATTGGAGCC
>OMNM01035768.1:0-12876 GCA_900302745.1 Parablennius parvicornis | reverse complement strand
GACAACACAGCTGGTAGCAGTTAGCAGGTGGGAAGCCAGCAGGAGATCATATGATTTTATAGTAAAGACATCAGCAGCCCTTGGCAACCATTTAAGCATTCTTAAAAAAAAAAAAAAGCAGTTGTGAACCCTAGTATGATTTATTTTTCCTCCTCTTTTTGGTTTTTCGCTAGCTGAGCTGTTAACGTGTACGGCTGGAAAAACAGAAACATAGGGGAAGAGTGGGGGAGGAGTTTGTGTCGAATGTACAGGTCACCAACATGTTGCCTGCTCACAAAAGAGGCTTTAGATGTGGCTGTCCTGAACAGTTGCTTTTGCAACTGCTACATTCCCCTGACATCAACCTGAATTGCTCACTCGTGTAAAGAACAGAGTCCATCTTTAACTCCACATGGATGCAACTTTCTTGGTTCGTGTTGTTGTGAACTTTACCTTGTTCAGAGTATTTTCTTCCTCCTATTTACCACTAACCTTTGGCACTCGTGCAGAAAAAGCAACACTCAAAGACTTAATGTGGCTTATAACATTGGGCTATCATTGCTTCCTCGGCTTGTAGGACAATGCAGTGTTAGTGTTCCTAACTCTTCCGTTATGATAAGAAACTCATTTTTCAATATTTATGCATGGTGTCAGTTGTTAAAACAGAATTAAACAATCCAATTGGCATCCAGGTGAAAGGGTGAATGGATGGGTTCCTTAACAATGAAATTCACCATGAGTTGTAGGAAATTACTCATCGGAATAGAGAAAATCATCCATCTGTAAAAATTTAATCCCACCAAGGTTTCAACTGTCGCAAAAATCATGTGCTATCTGCAGAGGGAGGGGGCCAGGGGGTAGATAGACAGTCTTTAAAGTGAAGGATTGACCTGAAGTAAGGCAACCAGAGGAACCTGTATAATTGGTCATTGTTGGTTCATATCATGTCTTCGCTTAAGGACTCCAGAACAATGGAATTCATCATGAGCTGCAGGAAATTACTCATTAGAAAACCTGAACTTGTCCATCTTTTAAAAGTTTAATCCCACGAAGGTTTCAAGCAATGATCTGTGGAAAATTTAATGCTGGTCCTAATCTGTCGATCATAGTAATATGGTGGATAGATTTGTCTTGGCCATGCTCTCTGCTGTCAGCATTCTCATTTCCTAACAAATTGGGACCAGGAGCCTCTTGTATGCATACAGTTTTTTATTTTTTTCATGTTACTATGCTGGTATCTTTACATGGATCCAACTTGTGTATGTTGGAAAAGCTGAAATCATCAACTTTAAAAGGAAGAAGCCCACACATGTTGCAAGTCATCATATATGCAAATGTTGCCTCGTGTTTCAATGAGGGCAGTCAGTATGTGGTATGTGCAGATGGAGGAAGTCGGAGTCAAGCAACAAAAGATCAAACTGTTTTATGTTTTCAGTTTTTTTGCCTTCACTGAATACTTTTGGGGTTTTTTTTTTTCAAAAATCGGGACAAACAAAAGATTATTTTTGAGTCAAAAATCAAACCAAAAGGCCTCCCAACGCCCACACTGACACTCTGCTGTTAAGTACCCAGTTGATCTCCCACTCCAAGTGGATGTGGTACGTTAGGCTCCAGCTGGGATTCTACCCAACATTGGCTCTGAGTGTTTGCAGGTGGGAAGCCAGCAGGGGATCACGACATGTTTTTGGTTTTTTGTTTTTGTGGTCCTCAGTTGGGTCCTTAGCTGAATTTCCTTTTTTGGAGCACCACTCTCTCTAACTGCTGCTATTTTCTCCTTGTGTGTGTTTACCAAGTCAGGCATTTTTGTGTGACAGTGACATTAACAACTTATGATAGGGATTCCTAATCATCTTTCATATTGAATTTCACCTATTAATTCTGATAATATAGTTCTCTGCAAGAACTTCACTTACTGGCAGTTTCAGTGAATTCATGATCACCGATGTGGTTTAAAAGCAACAAAAATTAGATACTTTTGCACCCTGTGCTTCCATGAAGTGAAGACGTGCGAAGGGATCAGCAGTAATTGGATTTAGTAGACTGGTGTATTGTTTGTTACACCAATGATCACTCTCTTTCTTCTCACATCCCCTGCATCCTTCATCCTCACATAACCCAGGAATTGATCCTGTATTTGATCATTAACGAAGCATGTCGCTCACAGGAGCAAGCAGGCGCGCTCCAGGAGGAAGCGCCACCTACAGGAGCGTACCCATTCATTTCAAATCTCTTATGTTAGCAGGCTGCAGTGGAAGCACGGTCTCAATAGAAAAAACAAACAAACAAATAATTCAGTGACGAGAGGAGTCTTTGTATACTCTGAATCTTTTTTTTTTAAACTCCTTCTGAAGGAGTTAAAAGTGCATGTGCTTATTGAAAAGGAAAGGTATGGCATAGTGTGTGCTTCTCAAAGAAAATCTGCCAGTGAGCATGAACACGTGTATCAACGCCTGTGAACATAGAGCGGACGAATATATATTTTTTTCCCTCAATTTGGAGAAACCCGTTAATTAACTCATCTGCTTCCCGATTTTACTGGCAGGCATGGACACATCAACCCACCCAGTGGCCCCGGGGGCAGGAATTGTTGTTGGGCCCCTGCTGACATTCAGTATATTGTCTGATTATTTCTCTTAGGCACCCAAAAACCAATGAGTTTTCCAGAGCTGAAGTGATCAGGCTAATTACACAATAGAGCAAATGCTAAAATGCAAGCATTTGGATTATAATGTACCCGATTTTCTTTTTCGACAAAATGCCAGAAACCAGCTACTCAAATGGGAATATTTATAAATGTAATGTGTGCTAAATATCTCGACTACTGTAAAGTTTCAGTTGATAAATCATAGCTGTTTATTTATTTTTTGTTAAATGAAGGAGAAACTCAGATTTATTGATCATTAAGATAATTATTGGCTCTATCCAGTGTAGCCTAAAGCAGATAACTCCCCAGGTCTTTGCTGTGTAAATTAGTTCAAACTTCAATGGTAATTTATTAAAGCACGAGTTGAACTGACGCTTCCATATGAATGCCGAGCTGCAGTGGATGAAATAAGGGAGCTTGAAACTGGTTTTCAGATGAATGCGAGATACAAATAGGAAAGGATAGATGATTCTAAGACTTTGTGTTCTCAAATCTTAGTATAAAGCAAACAGCAATAATATTTAACTGGGAAATTATATATTATTAGATGTAAGTGAAAACCTAAGTGTGAACAGTTGCTTGACTGTATTCGCCAGCCTGTGAAAGAGGGAGGAGCCACCTATCTGAAAGAGAGCCATCTGAAAAATTTACATACATGGTTCGAATCAAACTGACATCCATTGTGACGTTGTTAACATGAGGGAATTTTGCAGAAGCTTATTTTCTTGACTAAAATGTTTCTGTGTCACTGAGCTCAGAAGTTGTTGGTGTTTGTTGGAAAGTCTGCTTCCATCATCTCCAAATATTGAACCCTGGATTGTTCCCAATGGTAATTGAGCACTTTGCAAGTCAGTTGCCACCACTGGTGTGTGAGACAATGTGTGTGTGTGTGTGTGTGAATGGGTGCACGTGACTAATAGTCTAATGAAACTGTGCAATGAAACTGATGAAGTGTTAAAATGCTCCTATAAAATGTTATTTGATTAAACTATTTCACAGGTTAATGATTTTTACTTTATTTTTTTGATTGTTTTAAATGATTATGGCTTGGTACAGATTTAGAAGTCAAGGGTTAAATTTGTAGTTCAAACAGTTGCTTGAGTCATACATTAGTGATTTGTTGAAGAGATCGTGAATTAGTTTTAAACATTTAGGCGACGTGCAAGTCATTTTTGCTGAAGTCAAAAGTCAGGAGTTGGTGTCTGAACTAAAAACAATTTTTGGAGTTCATGTAGTTGTTTGTATTGGGTGTTCTTTTAGAAAATCTCATTGTATCAGTTTGGGGATTTCTGATCTATTTCAAGCTCTATTTTAGGGCCAAAGCATGCGATTATTTTTCAACATTCAAGTCAAGGGTTGCGAGAAGGTTCTTGTGAACATTTTAAGTCAATGATTGGTTTTCTGAGTCGTGGACATTATGGGTTGGTTTGTGAACATGGGTATGCTTAAATATTGAAGGTTAGAGATTTGGTCTGGAAGATTTTTGGTTTCAGAAAGCTCTGAAGAAGGGGTTTGTGCCGACTTCTGAAATTGCCAGGTTAGAAATTCCTTCATTTTTAAAAATTTTTTTAATCTACTTTCAGGCTTTTGGAAATGGTTTGTGTCAGGAGTGGGTGTATGTGTTTCGGAAGCAGATAGGGTTCAGAACGGAATGTAAATGAAGGGTGAAGGCAGCGAGCCACAGCTCTTGAGACACATGCAGCTCATTAGACTCTATCGAGTGGTTCCCTGCAGCTTTCATGAAATTACTCATAAATAAACTTTTTTTTTTTTTTTAAGTCTTATTTTAATTTTGTTGTACAGCAAATAATCTTCTAAAGGGACTCTTATCTAACAGCTCAAGGTGACAAATACCACAGCTAAATTGGCTTACCCTAAATTAGTACAAAATGAAATACGCCTTGGGGAACAAACAATAGAGGGTTTCATCCAAAGTTTAACAGCTCATTTGATTTCACTACCAATGATGCTGCTTCACCTGCAGGTCTGATGCAGTTTTAGAAAAATTACAACTGAAGCGCTATAATGAAAGAACTAAATGGTAAAGCTGGATAATACAAGCTCAAACTCTCCAAATGGCAAAATCGTAAGTAAGGTAAAGTAAAACAAAGCCACTAAATTCGAAAAAAAAAATAATTACAAAGTGTTTTAAAATGTCAACAGTTGATGATTACAGTGCTTAAATGTAACAAATTCAACATAAGCTATATTTATAGGTAAACTATGTACCAAAGCTGTTTTATTGGAATTTTGACGTGTGAGCAGTGTGTTACAGTTACAGATTATTTTTGAACACGTGAAGTTCATAGGGTTGTGAGTTGTTTCTTTTAGATTTGTGTAGCGCTTTGGCTCAAAGTTAGAAGCTAAAGTTTTGTTTTAGGGCTTAGCAATAAAAGTTAATGCAGAAAAATACAAAATGAGATTCACCCACTTCAAATTGTGGATTACTAACTGATCCCATCGGTCCATCACAGAGAGACAGACACACAAAAACACATCGTTACAATTTTCAAATTACGGATTAACCTTACATGCTTTGGGGCTGGACTCAGCCCGTGAACATGCAAACTCCAATCAGAAAAATCGCCCAACTCTTTCGGAATCGGTGCGAGGTGAAATATCATGAGTGAACTTATTTTATGAAAGGACAACTAATATGTAAATCTCACAACAGTAGATAGTCTCTCAAAGCAGGTAGATAAAAACAGTGTCGTTATCTCACCTGTCGTTAAGCTGGAAAAATATGTTGATATCAAAGAGCACTAAAAGCATTCAATGTCCTGTTCCTGTGAAAGTTGTGACGTTCCTCTGGAGCATATTCAGTCCATTTCAGAGTAGCATTAGCATGAACTCCATTTTTTTCTTTGTTGTGAACAGAATATCGCTGCAAAGCCATTGTGGCCGCGGCACAGTAGCTGCTGTCAAATGACCCTTGGCAAAGAAAAACTGTTTCTGAGTAACAAGTATCAGAAGTGCACACTCCGCAGGGCACAGGTGGTCTGTAAACCTCACTCTGTATGCCCAGCGCTCCCCGCAGGATTACACCAAAGGCGTGTTTGCAGAGTCGCGGTTATTGTCAGAAGCGATTATTACATTACGAGTCTTCGCAAGGCGCGACTTTGTTTACTTGCCGTTGATGCTCAGGAAAGCAACTTGTCCACTCACCGGTCTTCCGTGCTTCCGTCCCGCACTCCCTCCTCCATGTGAAACAACACTACTCAAGGCACTGATGTGTATTGTCAAACTCTATTCCGCTCCTTTGCACCCCTGACTCACCCGTGTTTGGCATTTTTCCATGTAATGCATATGCTCCACTTGTTTTTTTTTTTTTTTTTTTTTTTTTTTTTTTGTGGGTTTTTTTTTCAACACAGCCTCCAGTTACATGTTGACTATTAGCATGAAATAAATATCCGCCATGGCACCCGGAATAATTTGACAATCAGGCAAGTATGCCTGCAGGAATCAAGGCGTTCAACTAGGCACTGTGCATTTCTACTTACCCGCCTTATGGGCCCTATGGGGGACGTCATTAATGAGAAAATGCTTGTATGAGTTATGGTATGAGAGGGGGAAAACAATGCTCGGCAGGTGTGATAAAGACTTGACCTCTACTTTATTAACCTCTGTTATGTTCACCGAGCGGGTGCCGTAAATAGGTTGCGGAAGAATCATTAGATGATCTCAGCATTACGGCGGATGCGAGCGAGGAACCCCTTCTTCATTAACCTGCTCGTACCTTCCGCTGACAACTTTCTCGGCGCGCCATTAGCAGAGAGGCGCCTCCGTAAACGCCGAGGAGGATCTGATTGAAACCCCTGGAGTAAGACGACGCCATCGGTTGCCGCACATCAGAGGAGCTTCTGTGCGTGTTCATGTTTACCCTTCCCCGTCTATATTTGTCCCCTCAGCTCTGCCCACACGTGCAATCTCGTGATTTGTCGTGCAATCACCTTCCTCGTCCTGCTCTACCACCCCACTCTGCTGTTTCCTTCGAGCAGCTTCAATCTTCTTTTTTTTTTTTTACTCTTTAGCAAATATGGCAATTTTCCTCAGAATCAAAAAGAAAGTCAACATTACATTTCTAAAGCTAGATTACACGCTCGCTACTTTGTTTACTGTGTTTTTGCTTTTGGCCTGTCTGCGAGGAATTTTCTCCTTAAAAGATGAATAAACTTTTCTTTTTTTTTTTTTTTTTTTTTTTCCTTCCACGTCCCGAATGCTTTCCCACTGCTCCGCCGTCTCCTGAAAAAGTAGCACCCCCAAGAGAAATTTGATGAAGGGTGCGCCTCGGAGAAAAAAAAAAAAGAGAAAAAGTTTCTTCAGCTTCTTCTTTAATGTTTGCCCAGCATAATTACAGAAACTTGTAAACAGGAGTACACCCAGAAAACCCTTCGACGCTATTAATTTATCGTTAGTCAACACTGTTATGTGTTTGATTCCACACGTTTGCAGTACTGCGTGTGTGTTTGCATCGTCGGACATCAGATGTGCTTCGAATTCTCGACATAGGACGACACACTTGTTTTTAAGACAGACAGTTTTTAAAACAGGCCTTTGCAGTTTAAAGCAGCAGAAAGCCTCTACAATTTGAAGGGATTTACTGACCGTCTCACAGCTTGTTGAGCCTCTGTGCCTGCAAACAGCTCTCCGTGCGTCCTGACTTCACAAGAAGCGTCGAGCCCCCCCCCACACCAACTACAGAAAGAAGTGCCTCCGAGATGCACACACTCTTGCGGTGGGAGTTTGTAACATTTGTTGCCTAAGAGCACAGAGAATCTAAATGAGAACTTTGAAGAGATCAAACTGATGTGAAACTCTCAGCGAGGTGGCAGCAAATACGACCCACAGATTGTTCCTGGGTTAGTGAATGTGATACACGCTACAGGTATGTAAACCCTGACACAAGCAATCACTGGCAGAGGAATTACTTATTAAGTATTGTGTCAAGAAAACCTCCAGGACATTCAAAAGTGAAATGACCGTCAGAGCAGGGAGAGGACTTTACCTTATTTGAACGGATTTTGCCGAATCGGATACAAGTGGTTGTGTTGTTACGGTTCGGTTTGGCTTCTTTTTATATCCTCCAAGGTCTCCAAATCCACAAAATTAGGAAGACATGCACACTATTAAAAGCAACACTGAACAAGAGCAAAATGTACAAAATGAAATACCATGTTGGTGCGTGCCGCCCAGAAAAAACATTAAACTCTGTTGAAGGTACTGCTGTTTACGTGAGGACCCAGAAGCACATGTTTCGACACAAATGAAACGTTAGACAAAAATCACGATAGCACACATTCTAGAATCAAGAAGAGACATTTCTCACTTTTTAGATTTGGAAGGAGGTTTCTGTATGTACAAAGCGGTTGTATCAGAGATTGAGATAGTTTGAGGAAATTCCAAGTTTCAAAAAATAAACTAAAAACTGTCTAAATCACAAGATGAAAATGTGAAAATCTGGGCGTCATATCACGGATTTGGAGGGATATGATGTTGAGGTAAAAGAAGCGCAAACACAAACACTAAAAAGATGCAGGAAAAAGAACATTTGTCTCGTACAGCTGTCATGTGTTACATTAAATAGTAATTCGTAACTACCCGCTCTCCAAAAGTGGGAATTATTAAGTTGAAATGATGTGAAGCACCTCAACTAATTCTAAATGCGCACATTAGGGAGCTCAACCACAAAACCAGTTTTTGCGCAGGAATGACATTTTTCTCATTTGAATATCGCTTCAGTGTTGCTCATTGAATTCTGGCACCTCGAAGCGGTCTTTCTTTAATGTTACACTCTATATACAGTATCCAAGACCAGTTTTGTTCTGATGTCCGGTGGATTCAGGGGCCAAGAGGGAACATCTCTGGCATTTAGTGCCGTGAACTTGGAGTGGTATCAAATGAACTGAGCTTGCGGCGAGTAAACATTGTCGAGCATGTGCAAACACATTGGTGGGATCTCTGCCTGAATGCAGCTCGATGACACGGCCCTGCTGTTGACCTTTAATTTAGTCCTTCCAGGTGGAAGGCTGCAGTTGCACTGGGAAAAGCGGCGTGGCATTGCCGGCGAGCGCGTGGGGTCGCTGTAATCAATGGGGCCTCCTGACATTTAAAGCTTGTATCAATCAGCTGCTAATGGGGAAATCAATGGGAAGTCAGAATGACGGGCCACTTTATTATTTATGCATTTGTATGATCAATTCAGTTGAGTAGTTGCGGCACGCTGTGTGTCACCCTCCCCTAGGCAAACCCACGAATCCCTCGTCCAGCTGATCGATGTTGCAAGCTACACCGAGCATGATCAAGTGCTCTGGCCGTGATGTCAGCTAACTAAGCACTATTGCATGATGGGAGCATTTGTGGGCACAATGTTGAGAAGACGGACTGATTAATTCCAAATAAGAGGAAGAAACTACCCAGCTGCAGATTTTTGCTCACTGTCAATCTGTTTGGAGCTGAATCATTTCTCTTTGCAAGTGTGAACAGTGAGACTTTCACAGCATCTGCAGCGGAAACTCTTATAAGCTCAAAATATAATGCGACTTACAGAACCAAGTGTTATACAGAAATATATTAGCTTTTTTTAAAACACGAGATAATTTCTGTAAAAATTAAGATAGGTAAAATGAATTGTGGTGATATTGCCTATTGCATCCTAGATGCAAGAAAGTTTGTTTTTGGAAGAGGGTGAGGTGAAACGATGCAAGCTGATGGATTGATCTTGAAAGAGAAAAGCACTCCGAGAGCGCAGACCTCCGCCAAGTGGTGTTTTCAATATTAAAATTTCCCAACTTCAAAGTGCCGCCATATCGTTAATCTCAATTAGATTGAGATGAAATTTGGCAATATTCAGGGTAATCATTCTCCAAATATACTTGTCAAATTTCAAGAGGATCAAAGCAAAATTGAATGAGCTATAGTTTTCGGAAACTCGCAAATGGGGTTTCTAATGTTAACTCCCGGAATTTTTCCTGACCTTATTCGGGATCCGATCCGGATTAAATTTTGCACCCTACTAGATATGACCATCCAACAGATCAGTGAATTTTTAAAAGTCAAACAGATATGATCTCCAAGAGATATGATTTTTTTGAGAACTGCTCAATGATTAGTGAAGGGTAAAAACAGGATCTTTGATATTTTTTTGTATCCAGATGGTTATCCAGATCACTCACAAAATTTAATTGAATCTAAGTTGGGTCAAGACACATCTTCTGAATTTTTTTAGGAAGATCCCGTCAGGAGTTTTTGCGTAATCCATCTAACAAGCAGACAGACAGACATACAAACAGACAAACCCTGGTAAGAGCATAACCTCCTTGGAACGAAATAGTTCAACTATTGACCCGTACAATGCTGTGAAAACCAATAAAAACGTTTCATTCTCATTGGAAACCCAATAAGACCTTGCCCAAGCATAGTAAAAGGTTTTGGTATAAAAAACCCCCCAAAAAAAACAACTTAACCAGCTACTTTTCCTCATCTGAACCCATCCAGCAAAATAAAAGTAATTATTTGCAGAACCTGAAGTAAAGCAGGTTATTTTCAAGTCTAAATCCATCTTAAAATCTTGGTGTTGGGACTCAACAGAATATCTTATGTAACTGCATTAAAAAAAAGATATATCAAACACATGTCTAATGAGATTATTTTTTATTTCTTCTTTCCTGAACCTGACAGACACACCTAGGTAGCTGCTCCATAACTTCTAGTGCTGAACGCAAAATAAACTCCTACAAAATGTGACAAATGTGTTTACCCAGACATGACAACTTCAACCACGATGACGAAAGCTTCCTCCTGTGTTGCTGTTCTCTTGTATTGTTTAGGCACATTGTGGGCAAGCTGATTATACAGGAGGGGGCGAGTTGAGTGTTTTGGGTCCTTCATTCAGGGAACAAATACATTTCGACCTGTTCTGTCCTTCCAGTATGAGATTGTAATGCATGTTTCCCCGCTGAGCCTCACAAGGGAAGCCCACAGGAAGCCGTGCAGACTGTTTCTTTTCGAGGTGCCCTCAGTTAAGAAAACAGCAATTCTCAGTGTCGCCATGTCCAGAGCGGATGTTTGAAAATTAATGCATTTTAATGAGATGCCCCCCTGAACCCGCTCAGATTCGTTTGTGACAGTCGCACTGAACGGGGGCCGCTGTCAGGGTAATGACACCACTGATTCTTCTTGACTTGACGGAAGTGAAGAAATCGTTAATATGGCTGCCCGATCTGCTGAAATGTACGGCCTGTGAGTCGGCTTTCGCGTTATTTGGCTCCGTCTCATATGCTCTGGGATGTGCACATCCAAAAACGACAATCTGTTCGCATTCTGTAGCCTGCAATACTTGGAATATAAGATGAAATTTGCAGCGCTTGCCAATTTGGGAGCTGCAGATAAACACATTGACAATGTAAACAGCAACTAATTCCTTTAGCGATGTTAATCACAGTGCTAATGCTCATGTCACTGTTTTGTAAATTAACCAGACTCAAGGTGACTTTGGCAGATATTTCCTTTTAACTTCTTATTCACTACCGTCATTTTTTTTCACCTTCTCTTTCCCCTGATGTTTTAGTTATTTATGCTACTTGCTTATTTAGAAAAAAAAACAACAAAAAAAAAAAAACAGGGCTGCCTGTTTGATTAATGGCAATGCTTACAAGAAGGCTCAATGCAGAAGTTCAGCTCTGAGCAAGGTGAGAAGAGGAATACAAGCAGTGCTGTACCTGGACGGAATGAGACGCTCACACTCCCCGATGCTCCACTTCAGTAATGAGAGGAGTAAATAACGTGCATAAAAATGTGAATATAGAAGATCGTGCACAGGATGGCGTTAAGTGTGTGTGTGCATCCCTGCTCCCCAGTCGAACACCATGCCGCCAGCATGGGTTCACTTTACTACGTTCCTACTTTGTCAGCAGGTTGTCTCTCACCTTAAACTTGGTAAATTGCTGCATTGAATATGTTTCCCACATTTTTGTATACATATAGTGTAAAGTTAAATTCCATTGTTGATAGATTGACTAATAATTCCAGTACAAAAAGCTGCAAAATTGACTGTGTTCATTCCTTTTCCAAGGCTGTATTATACCCACACGTGTATGTAGCGATGAAAAAAAAAGAGTTTAGTATAAAATTCTACTTCCCAAATGCAGTTATACTATGACTGGTTACAGTTTACTCACTCTGCTTACTATTGATTCTTTTTTTTAATCTCCCATTTTTCAACTGCTTAAAAGTATGGAAACCAATTATTCATGTTTAGGTGAAATTCTCCCACATTATCCACTGTCTATCAAGCTGTTTCTCTTTAAGATGGAAATAAACAATTCATTTTAATTTAGGCCTTAGCTTTGAGTACACCTTTGCGAAAGTCGCCTGCGAAAATCTTTTCTCTTTTTTTATGAAGTTGTGGGCGAACTTAGATTGTATAGGTAGCTAACTCCCGTACTACATTTTCTGTGTTTATGTCATTGGTATTTTTCCCAGTTTCCAAGAAGTTGCTCTGTAAACGCAAAATGTTTCAGAAATGAAAATGCAAAATCAACGTTTTTTCACGTCAAACTTTATCGCGTAAAATGGACATGGGTATCACTTTTTCAACTAAACTGCTGCTTGTTATGAATAGTGTAGAATTGAAATGTAGAAGTCAGAAATAGAGCTCCGCCTCATGTAACTACGACCACCGACTGATCCTGGTTCCACAATCTTGGATCTACATACTGTACTTTATCACAAAGTCCCTTAACACAAAGAGTCTAATCCAGTGAAGTGACTTATCTTGCATTGGAACTGCATTACTCACATGCATTTTTATTGAAAACAACAGAGATCATAGACAATATTTTTCTCCAGAATTCATCACTACAGTTGGCACCGATTCACATTTTAATGAAATGTAATTGAAAATTATTCTTTTTTTTTCTCTGACTAGGATGTGGAATTAAAATATATGTCCAGGTGGGCTGACACTAAGTTTCTCAAAAAGGCCTTTGAAATAGAATTTAAAACGAAACTTCACATTTCATCCCTTGCAGAATCCAGACAGCTGGCAAGATGACGGGTCAAAGAAAAAAAAAAAATAATTCAAAGAAAAATATGACATAAAAAGAAGAGAGGGAGGAAGCATTTTAAGGACAGTGTAACACACCCATGGACTTTCCAGTCCAGTGAAGCACTACCTCTAAGCTTTTCTCTGTTGTCAGATTGTCCTTGGTTTTCACACATCTTAAGCCAGACTCACATTTGAGCTAAATCAAACC
>OMNM01035766.1:0-17650 GCA_900302745.1 Parablennius parvicornis | reverse complement strand
AATTAGGGCAGAGCTGGATTGAATGAACCGTCCCCACGGGTGGCATCTCTGCACAGCTCCACGAAAACCCTCGTGCATCACATGTTATGTGATTGCATCTTAGAGGCGAGCAAACATGGACACTTCAGAGAAAGGAGAGGAAAGGTGTCCTTCACTTGAACTGAAAAGAAAAACAGACGTGATGTAAAGATGCATCTCAGCCGATAACATATTATAGAACAGTTAATGTTTGTTTTTCTTCAATGCAGTCAAACATAAGGGCCGCATGAGATTCCAATCCGGCCAAACCACCAAGCAAATTGTAAAGATTGATGAGAAATCATTGATATTTAAAATCAACAACATCACGCTGAGTCGGTGATGATGTTGCCATGAAAATTAGCAACTAGCATTAGCCTCAAAGCTCTCAGGGTGTAAACCGCTAGAAAGATGATTTTGGGACATTTCACTTTATTTTGCACCAGAAGGTTTCATTGAAATTGTCTTTATGTTGAGATTGTAATCATTTCTAATAGTAGCTGTTTGGTTTTGTAAAAACATATATATTTTCATTGTGCATACTCTGCACCACCACTAAGAAAAGTTTAAATTTGAAGGGTTTTTTTGGCACTATTTTACCAAAAATTCAACTGTGTGCAGCCCCATAACGTATATGTGTTTGACATCACTGCCATAATGTATTCAAATCTTCTTATATTTCAGATGCAGGAGTATCTAAATATTTCATAATGATTATTTCTGCTTTTAAAAATCTCGTAGACTGGTCAAAAAAGAAAAAAATTCAAATCAAATAGTTCACGCATGCATTGACCACTTGTTGTGGTGTTGGTGCACATGAATTGCTTAGGTTTCTGTGGAAGCAGCCTTCAGCTCATCTGTATTGTGGCTCCGGTTTCTCTCTTCTTCTTCTCCTTGACAATAACGTGTAGATTCTCATGGGGCTTCAGTTCAAGGCTGTTGGAAAGCCAATGACAGCCCTGTAATACCAAGGTCAGCAAACCAGATCTGAAGACTTCTGGCAGTGCTGCCAGTGAAAAGTCAGTAAGGAAATTAGCATTTCCCAAAACGGAAGCGTGAAGTGCAGGAAAAATCTCCTTGGAGTTACCTTGTTCACTTTTGACTTGATCAAACTCAGTGGAGCAACAGCAGGAGATGACGTGTCACTTTGAATCGTCAGCTTTGATTCGGAGACGTTTTCCGTCGTACTGCAGAACCAGTGAAATGCAACGCCAACTCAAACTTGCATTTAGACCTTTGAACCATAACACGTACAGTTCTCCTCCTGAGCTCAGGCAGTAAGACACGAGAAGGAATTTCTTGTCCACTTTCTGTAAGTCGTGGCTCTGATTCGGCTCTGATTCCAACATCTTCCGCTCTTTCAGCAGCTCGTCTTGACGCTTTCACTTGAAATGTCATGTAAACGGGGATGTAGCCTCCTTGTGGAGCACAACGTCAGCAGTCGCAATTTACTGAACCCAACCGAGCCATTCCTGGTATTTATAAAGACCAAACATGGAGTTTTCAAAGTTTGCATAACAAATCGCGTTGGAGTTGTTTTCTACGACTGTTTTTATTATTCTAATTAAAATCTTGAGACACAGACAAGAAGAGCAGGGTGTAGTGCTGCATTTAGGAAAGGCAATAAAACGGACAGAAAAAAAAGTCAGAACGGAAAGAGGAAGTGATTTAGCTTCTCTAAATCCCTTAGAAAATGCATTAGCAGTGTGGAGACTCCGGGAATTAAAGGCGTTAACTGCGATCACTCCCCTCACTTTATCATGGTTTTTTTCCCTCTTTGATTGAGTCGGAGAGCTTAACTCTCTAAGTGATTAAATCAATTTCGGCGATTTATTTGAAACCCTCAATTTAGTCCTCACTAATTAAGGTCTAATTATCTGAACAACAGGACCCAAATCAGCTCTGTGTCAAATGGTTTTAGGGGGGCAAACCGAGCAGCCGCCCAAATTAGTTTTCTGTAGTTTTGATCGCTTAAATGCCGTTTGTTCCCTTTCCTTTCCGCACCTTTTTGGAGGAAAAACCATCATCGCTGTGCTATATTAACATATTTATGTAATTTCTCGTCTTGTGCTCTCTCTTCAGGTGCCATCGACTGTGAGAGCAGTCGGGAATGAGAGAGTCCTGGCGCTCAGACAGAGGACACAGATGTTGTGGGAGGCCTACTTCTCCTCTGTGGACAAGATTGTCCTCACCACGCTGGAGGTCAGCCCAAAGCCACGACTTCTCCTCATATTAGGGCTCAGTCACACAGACAGACACAGAATGCAATTAAGTCACTTTTTTTTGTGAGGTTTAGTGATAATTCTGGTGTTTCCAGGAGGAGAAGGTGGATTTTTTTTATTTTTTTGTCATTTTTTTAAAGAAAAGAATCCTGACATAAAAGAAATAAGTGAACAACATCAGCATGATTATTAAACAGTATAAGTACAAATTCAACATGTCCACATTTTAGCGGTTCCAACCAGAGATCCCGGGTGTGCAAGGCTTTGTCTGCTTGGAGGATGTTAATGATAAACAGCAGGAATATCAAACGCCATTTAATCTCGAGTTAAAGTAGTGCCATGATTACCTATAAAGTCAAATGTGTAGGTTTTTCTTTGTTGTGGTGCAGAGTAAACGTGAAGAAATCGTCTATATTTTCACAAAAACTAAACTATCACTACTGAAAATGACTACAATCCCAACAGAAAGCAGATTTTAATGAAACCTTCAGGTGCAAAATACAGTGAAATGTCAAAAAAACATCTCCTGTCGCTGGTGCATTGTGGGTATATTTAACCCCTGACAGCACGGCTTTGAAGCTAATGCGAGTTTGCATTTTTTTTACCACATGCTTGTGGCTTCTCTGGCTGGATTGGAGTTTCTTGCAGGCTGGTTTTGGCTCACGAGTTGTATGCTTGCCACCCCATGTATGGTACTTTTTAGAAGAAGTTATTTTTTTCAAACGGACGTCTGAAATGAAGAAGGTGCATACGAATGATAAGGTGATTGAAAATGTCACCCTTGTTTTGGTGCTTCATTTGTGTCTCTTTCCAGTAGCTTCACTCTGGGAAGTTCAACCCTAAAACACATATTTTTTTATAGAAAGACCGTTCATGGTGAGCCAATCAGCCAAAAGTCCAGAGATAATTGGGAGAATATCACGATTGCAAGAGAGGTGATCGTTCTGCTTGATTTAGAAAGATATTTTTTTCCGGGCGTTTATTTGCATCCAGTCTTCTTCTTAAATAGTTTTAATCACATCATATTTTCTTCCCACCTGTGATTAGTCATTTACCAAAATAGAAGAATATGGAACTAAAACTAAAACTGTATCTGAAATGTTAAGAATTGTTAAGAAATGTTAGGAATTAAAAATTTTTTTATGCATTTTAATTAAGTTCATCTGCTACATCCAGCTTTGCATTTTACAGAGATTTGACCTTTAAGTGTGTTTACCTCTCAGCTATTTCCTGGAATGCTGGAAACCAAACGGATCTGTTTTAAGACGACCGACCGAGTACTTTTGCTCCCATACAAACACGGCAACATGCAATTTACAGTCAAAACATCCACAAAAAGAAGCAGCCGCTGTCATAAACACAGGACGCTAGTTGCTAGCTTTCTCCACTTGACTGCCCGTGTGCCTCCACAGAGGCTTTCCAGCAGAGCTTGGACGTTTCGATTCGCATTACCCTTCTATCATTATGATTACAGGGTTGGACCGTGGGCCCATACACTGCATTTCCACTCCTCGTCTCCAGCTTAGCGTTGTACTCTCATAATCATTTCAAAAGTAGTCGACATCGGATCCACCTGAAGTCTGAGAGAATTCCCCTAATGTATAGAAATTCTATATCATTACTTTGAAAAGATAAGTCAAGACCTGCCCGTTTCTGCTTGACTGCTCGCTAATATCAGACAGCATGTTTCTATTTCTATGCTGTCGGTGAGGTTCGGACTCATCTTCAGGGGGAACAGAAGCCGCTCGCCTTATTTTACCTGATATTGAGTTTCAGTGCATATCGTTGCTCCTGTAATATCATTCTCCATTCGTATTATCAAGAATATCACCTTTCAGCGACCAGTTGGTGTGAGATTCAATAAGCTCATATCTGCTGACTAATATACAAGATTCATTCAGAAGCGTATATATAATGTGTCGAAAAGCTACAACTTCTGACGCCGGGAAATGTCATTTTTATTTATTTCCAGTTCATCTGCTGACTTGTTTTTGTGGGTAGATTCATGATTCGAGGCCATACAGGATTGTAGTTATTAGCACTGTCACCTCACAGTGAGGTGGTTGTTTGTGTTGAAAAATGCACTATAAAGATACAAATTTTACTTCTGGAATATATGGAATCATACTGTTAATAATGCTGATACTACAAGTAAATGTTTTTTTTTTAAACTTACAGGGTTGATTTTTTTTTTTTTTTTTTTTTTAATTTAAATGGTCAAAATTGATTTTAGTTTCACCAAGAGCTCAAACTGGGAACAACGAATAAGTAAAACAACACAGGCTTGATAAGAGAGTGGTTTTGTGCATGTAGACATGTACAGTAATCCAGGAGTGTCAAACTCAACTTAGTTCAGGAGCCACAGATTCATCTGGAGTGGGCCAAACCGGTAAAATAGTGCCATATATTGCTTTTCTTTGTTGTGGTGCAGAATACATTTCGTTTTTGCAAAGCCTTTTTACATTTAGTAGCAAAACTCTTAACATAAAACCAATTTGAATCAAATCTTCTGGTGCAAAAAAACTGTGAAATGAAAAACCTCTCCAATAGCTGTTGTATTGTGGGTGTTTTTACAACCTCAACCTGAGTTTCAGCATCACTGATATCTGAGCTCGGCTCTCAGTGTTGGTGGGTGGATATTCTTAAGAAATTTGTAAAATAAATCTTTGAATTATTCGCCATTAATTGGTGGTTTGGCCGGATTGGACCCTCTCTTGTGGGCCAGTTTTGAACCACAGGTCTGATGTAAACGATATCTCTTGTGTTCTGGGCCAAAAATACCTGATGTTTAGACTGAGACAGAGAAGGCCGTATTTATTTCATAAAGGCAGAGCTTTTGAGGTTATCCTCTAATATTTTTTTGGGACTGTGTGAGACACACTGGAGATGGACGCCTCTTGCCAAACGAGCCACCAGCCCTGGTTTTACCCCTCCGTCTTTGAACGGGCTGCAAAGAGAATGGACTTCAAAAGGTGGTTTCTCCAACTCAGAGAAAGTCATTTGAAGGTTTGCCCGTGGGTTATATGATGGATGAAAAGGAATAACAAACTCCTTATATGAGGAGTTTTCCCTCACAAACTGCCAGTGTCAATTTCAGCCCATGAAGATGGCGGGGAAACAACAGATTTTAACCCCGCCGAAATCTGAGGAAAAACCGCAGGGAGCAGCAGACTTCGCAATCTGATGTTTATAAAGGCAAGGCGGGCAGCCCCCTAGTGCATTTGCTGTAGGGGATTTATTCCTGAGATAATAAAGGAGAGGTTCTGGAGGTTGGTGATAAGCTGCTTATATACATACAGCATGTAGAGGGGGGACCTCTCCCCACTCCCCATGGGAGACAGCTGTGCAGTCAGTCTGAGGTCAGTGAGACACAGGGCTTCTGGGAGGTGTTGCAGCTGCGTGGACTCCTCCTGTTGGCGCACAATGGGAAGTACAGAGAGCGCGCCATTAGGGATTGCTGAAATATGCAAACACAAGAGTATCAGGACTTAAAGTGCTGCGCAGTTCACATTAAGCTATGAAAGTCTCATCCACCGGCTTAGAGGGGAGAGAATGAAAGCAGTGCAGGCTTATAGTGGATGAGCACAACAGCTACTCTGCTGCACAAAGACGCTCTGTTCCCTCCACTCTTTCACCTCCAACCTTCCCTGTTCTCTCCTCAGATCATTAAGGACCGGGTGTTTTCTCACATATCGAGGAACAAGTACATGTGGAACTCCTTGCCAGGAGGCTTGCTGGTCCTCCCCGAGTACTCCACTCACCTCGCACACTTCCCTTTCTACTACCT
This sequence comes from Parablennius parvicornis, assembly GCA_900302745.1. NCBI lineage: Eukaryota > Metazoa > Chordata > Actinopteri > Blenniiformes > Blenniidae > Parablennius > Parablennius parvicornis. The sequence continues at coordinate 11,623 of OMNM01035766.1, read as the reverse complement.
GGGATTAGGTAAAACCCTCACTTCATTCAAACGGGTCTGCAAGTCATGATTGCACATAAAGGTCGTAATCAACACTCACAAGTTGTAATCAAATATTTACAGAGGTCCTTCTTCGTACAGGCTTTACTTTTGCAATCAGGCTGAAATATGTTACAAATACAGCTTCTTCTTTTCTCAGCCTGTAAAACCAGATATTTTCCACATTACACTACTGGTGCTGATATGAGTTATGGAACTGATCCACTCTTTATAGCTCCGTCTGTTTCCTGCGCCGAGGTCGTGAGCTGTCTGATTGAGATTGTTTTAAAATTGAAGTTCTCTCTCGTTCTTCCGTCTTTGTTTGGTGACCTTGCTCAGGGGTCAGTCCAGGTCAAGAGTTCACGGCCGTCATCCACGCCGTCTCTCCATTGGTCTCCCAGTCGCAGCCAATCATGAAGCTTCTTCAGGTGGTCTCCAAGTCAAAGTACTGCTCGCAGGTAGACTGTTGATTTTTCGTTGCTTTACCGTTTTAAAATCTGAACAGATACATTTAACATGTTTTCATCAATGCAAACGTAATAAACTAAGCCAACAGAATAATTCAGACCTTTCTTTCTCAGGTATTTGATTACTTCGGAACGGTTTGCCCATTTCTTATAGTCTACCTCTAAAAAAAGATAAAGAGACAAGAGCGGGAGTGTTTAAGAAGTTACACAGCTTAGAGTGTGAGATCAAATAACGGCAGGAGATAAAACAGAAGGAGAAAAGACATTAAAATGCCCAAGAAAGTCGGTAGAAGTCTGTGTATTAAACCGCTGTGGTATAGATCAGGGCAGAGTACGAAGCTTTTTCCAAAGCTTTAAGCGTTCCCAGGAGTGTCCGGGCCTCGATAACCGCCAGGACTCTTTGCAGAATTAGGCATCGAGCCAACTTTGGTACACAAGACAGAGGGGTCTTGGTCAGGGAGGCGACCGGGGACTGAGTAATCCCTTTAACAGAGCTTCAAAAGCCTTCGCAGGATATTGGAAGGCTAAAGAAAGGACAAACCAAATCGGTAGCGTTCCATCAATCAGGCGTTTATGGTGGAGACACTGTACAGAATCTGCACTTGGCAAAAGAAACACAGCAGCCAAGTTGGTTTGGAAAAGCAAGAAGAAAACTTCAGTGGTCTGATGAATCATGAGCAGAACTGCACAGGCAGGAACCCAAGCACAACCTCACCTGGCTAACACCAAGCATGGCGGTGGCAGCATCATGCCAAAGTGCTCCTTATGAACATTTACTTTTCATAGAAAATGTAAGCAACATTACGGTCATTTTTACAAACAGACTTGGGTTTTTCCATAATGGAACCGCTTCAAAGGACTGTGGCCAACTTTCTTAATAATTTCTAAGTTCATAAATACGAAAAAAAAATTTGTATTTTATGTCAATGTTGACCAGATTGTCTAAAAAAGAAAATAATACAATTAAATGTAGTTGAGACTTTGGTGGTGATGAACTGTAACTAATACATCTAATAAGTCATTGCTAAAGCCAAACTCCAATGAGCAACTTGGAAGTGTGCAGAACGTGAAGGAGTTTGATGAGTTTTGGACGTGACTGTACAAATTCAGCAACGAATGAGCCGTCGCAGTACAACAGGGAAGCACACTGATGTCAGTCACGCTGTTTGATTGATGTCGGCAGTCTTTTCCAATTAATCTGATGTATGTGTTTTATGAACATCTCTCCCCCCGATTCTCCAGATCATCATTCTGTGGAACAGCGAGAAGCCGCCGCCCAATCGAAGCAAATGGCCCCCGATGCCCGTCCCGCTCACCGTGACTGACGGCAGGAGGAAGGTGAGGGATTGATGATGATTCACTCCTCAATTATTTACCGTGATTCGCTTTAACATGACAGTCGTTCTTTCATAATCGTCAAAACGCAGACTTAAGACTGTTGTTCTCGCAGACCACCAGTCGGTTCCTACCTCACGTTGCCATAGAGACGGAGGCAGTTCTGAGTCTGGATGAAGATACAGTCCTTCTGACCAGTGAAGTACGTCTACATGCTCTCAGAGTAGGAATCCATATCGACACCTGCAGGCAATCGAAGCAGCATCTGAGGGTTTTATGTGTGTGTGTGTGTGTGTGTGTGTGTGTACACACAGGTGAACTTTGCTTTCTTGGTGTGGCGGAGCTTCCCCGAGCGGATCGTAGGGTATCCGCCCAGGAGCCACTTCTGGGACCCGCTGAAGCGCGCCTGGGGCTACACCTCCAAGTGGACCAACGACTACTCCATCGTGCTGACGGGAGCTGCGTTCTACCACAGGTCAGTCGACTCGCTCGCACCTAGAAAAGCTGATTTTTCTGCCGGTCGTGTTTTGGGTGACGTAGCAGAATGTACAGCTATTTATTCATACAGTGTTTTGGTGTCACAAAGTCACTGGCAGGTGGATTATAGATGGAGGAACTTTTCTTTGTTGGTCAAGTGTTCCACCCGGAAGGATTAAACAGCTTTTGACCGGATGGATGTTTTGGGAGGTTGAGTGTGAGGGTTTATTGGAAAATCACAAGTTTGGATATTCCAAAAGAAACAAGATCAGCTTTGGCCATATCAGTGGAGCTAATGCTGCAAAAGTTGGAAGAAAATTATGTATTTAATTTATTCCGTCTGATGTTGAGACAAGCGTTATGTTTCTCTCGGTGAACATCCACTAAAGGTAAAGAGTGTGACTGTAATGACAGTCGATTTGTGGAGATCCGAACGCTGCTTCGTGTCACTGGGTTTGACGGTTCTAAATCATTTTGAAACTGAACATTTCCGAAGGACCTCTTAAATCACATGTTTGTCGCCTCGACGCACTAGTAAACTGTTGGGGAGTCCTCCGCTGGTAGAAATGCCGAGACAACAGTCCAGCATGTCGCGGTCCTACATTTATCTCCCACCAGAGCATTGTTGGTGATATTCACACTGAAGAGCAACAAAACAACATCAATGACAGATTTTTAGCTCCGAGTTTTTCATGAGAAACTTGAAACGCTCTTTAAATGATTGAACTTCACCCTTCTGTTGTGTCGTTCTATTAAATTCCCCCCGAATTACAAACCGTTACACATTGAAATCTTTCTCTTGGTGGAAAATCAAAAAATTAAGCATATAAGATCAAATCCAATTTTAAAACCTATAGTTTGTTCAACACAGAACACAACAGAAATAATAGATGTTGAATGAGTTTATCACTTCATGAGATGTAGAGCATCTATTTAAGTGTATTGAAATAGATTCATAACCATTTATCCAACCTGTTTATGCCCTTATGTTTATCTCTATTTGTCATACATCAGCTGTGTCAAAGGCCCACAGGAGGCTCCAATTCACCAAGCAAATTGTAAATATTTTAAAGAAAACATAGATTTAAAAAAAAAAAAAACAAAAACAGATTTCAGCTCCAGCCCACTGCAGATGAAATCGGACCGACTGTGACTCCTGAACTAAAACGAGTTTGACACCCCAGTCATATATTTGCTGGGATTTCGTCTAATTAAAACCAAACGAGACTGTCACAAATGTTATTTCTTGTCGCAAAGTGAAAGTTCATGTGGCTTTTCCAATAGCAGAAACCAATATCTCCTCTCCGATAACTAAATATCACTCCTACGTTTAGACGTGACATTAAACATTCAGCCAGGGTTGGAAACAGATTGCCCTCTCAGGGATCAGCGGCTAAAAACAAAGAGCAGCCTGATGAATTCCAGCAGCAGAGAGTGTAATGACATGCTGCTCAGCACGACAGCCAATAAGGGACAATCAGAGGGAAACAAAAGGTATCGGGAACGATTATGTATATGCGAGCGAGGACAGAAAGGCCTCGGGTGGAATCCTTCAAGCCGTCTGATTCCATCACAAAGCTCGAAGTCGATTACGCACGATGGTGGAGGAGTTTGGCTTTTCTGCAATATGAATGTGATCGTTCCACAGACGAGGTTCTAGAGAGCTGTTGAACCCTTGTGACATCTTGAGACAGCGTGGTCACTTTTGTCAGAGCTTCCAATGAAAACGTTTTTTTTTTTTTTTTTTTAATGTTAATTTGAATCCTCGCAGCCCAGGCACGTCGCCATGAACTCTAAAGCTCGTTCCACTACCGAAACAAAGGAAGAACAGCGGCTCGTCAAGACTATAAACCAGCTGCGTCAAGTTTCCTCTTTTTTTACTGTATATTGAATTACCAAACCAATCAAGTGTGTGCAAATTAGGTTTTTGTTCTTTCATTGCTTTGCAAAAAATAAAAAAAAAAAACCTGGATACTAATAGAACAAGAGCCTCGTAAACATTAAAAATGTAGCTTATTTTACCTCATGGGCGAATTTAGCAGCAACAAAAACTGTGATGCAGAATTACATATTATAAAGCGTATTAGTGAAATCCTGTTTCAAAAGCAGTGAGGGAAAAAAAAATGTGCGATGCGTTTGTGGGGTTCACGTGCAATAAATCTAAAATCCCGCAGGAGAGGTGATGGTTAACTTGTCCCAGATACATATCATCAACATACAGCTCATCACACCAGCCATGGGGGTTTTCTTTTTTTTTTTTTTTCTGAAGATGTCACCATACAGGCTGCGATTTGTTGATCTCCATTCGTGTTAAATAATGCAATGCTCTTTTTGTATGATGCAGTTGTACCATTTTTTTTTTTTTTTTTCACGTGAGCGGTTGAGATTCTCTGAAGAGATTCACTGGATTGTGAGCGCCGACAGAACAGGCTTAAAACATTCGAATAGTGAGAGAGAACATCGGGTAGAGCACACCCTGAGCAGACGTGACCAATTATTCTTTCAAAAGTTTATTAAGATGTGCAATTGAGTTGCGGGGGCATAAAAAGTACCTTTTTTTTTTTTTATCTCTTACATCCCAATTTCATCTCAACCTGGCAAAATAGTCCCACATTAACCTTTAAATTTGAAAGAAAGCTTTTCTTTGTCGTGGTGCAAAGCATGTGTCGAAAACGTCAATATTTTTACTGAAATTGACTCCAAGGTCAACATAAAGCAAATTTGGTGTAAAATACAGTGATATTAAAATAATTAATAAATAAAAATCCAAAAGCTGTTGCGTTATGGGTGTTTTTCTACTTTGGCAGCTTGGCTTTGAGGCTAGTTTGACAGCAAGCAGGTTTCTAGTTTTAATGACATCATCACCGATATTTCAGCTTTTGCATTGTGTTGCTACTCTTAAGAGAAAAAAAAATTTTTTTTTTAAACCCTTTTCTTGGTGGTTTGGCCAGCAAGCCTTTTGTTTGACACGCGTCGCATTATGTAATAACGGTGTTATTATATATATGTTATTATATTATATAATAATGTTGTACAATTTCAAATCATTATTCAATAAACTTTGCCGCATTTTGTAATAAATTGTTATTACAAAATGCGGGTGTGTAGAGCCACATTATGTAATAATGTAAATGTTTTTGTTTTTCAGCTTTGCATCATCTATAATAATTACATAACATAATGCAGATTGCATGTGTTTCAGTGCACCCATAATTTGTGTCAGCAATAATCATGTAGTGTAACTTTTGTTTCTAACTTGTGAACACATTCTCTATTATAATGAATAGTTACATTTAATTTGTGCTTGAGCAATAAAACATCCTACTAGTTTGTTTTTTTTTTCTTAATAAATCCTATTAAGGCTGAAATGCTTAAAGTTATTCTGATGGTATGACTTTTCCATTTAAGGCATCACTATTGACGATTTAATACATAATGCGCCAAATCTAAAAACAAGTAGAGCACCCGCATGTTATTAAAAACTGTTGCAATATTTAACAAGTTATTACAAAATGCAATGTTTTTTTTTATTTTTTTAATGCAGCAGATTATTGCAAAATGCAGTGTTATTACATATTGAGGTGAAAATATTACATATTGCACCATTATTACGTAATGTGGCTCTACAGACCCCAACAGGACGCAACTGGGCCAGTGTCAGAAACCAGTGGAGAAACTGTGGAGGCCGTAACCTGCTGTGGCGGCTCCAGACCTTCCGAAGTACTTTCGTCTGCTGGCTTTCCGTCAACGTCCTCCAACTAACCCAGTTCTCCCTGCAGGTACTACCACTACCTGTTCTCCCACTACCTGCCCCAGTCTCTGCGCACGCTGGTGGATCGCACATCCAACTGTGAGGACATCCTCATGAACTTCCTGGTCTCTGCCGTCACTCACCTGCCGCCCATCAAGGTGGCGCAGAGGAAGCAGTACAAGGAGCTGCCCAGTCCGCAGGTAACGGGCCACGCCCCACGCACGGCCCTTGAGTCAAACCGTCAGGTCTTCATGACTGATGATTCTTCTTTCCCGCCACAGGGTACGAAGAGCGTCCCCTGGGCCAACCCGGAACACTTCAATCAGAGGCAGGAGTGCGTCAACACCTTTGCCAACTGGTTTGGCTACATGCCTCTGGTCCACTCTCAGTTCCGCCTGGACCCCGTCCTCTTCAAAGATCAAGTGTCCGTCCTCCGCAAAAAGTACAAAGACCTGGAGAGGGCGTAGCAGCGCGCGGGCGAACCAACGGAAGAGCGCACCCTGACCTTGTACTCCCCGAAAGGTCAAGTGTTCGTCGTGCACAAGAGGAACAAAGACCTGAAGAGGCGGCGGCGGCATTGACCGGGCCATCGGACGGAAAACATACGGGCGCCTCGCCGAGCGGCCTTGTGGTCACAGAGATGGACCAATCACATGGCGGAAAATCAAGCGGACTGCTTGGGAGTGAGGTCGAAGTGGCAGCCGGGTCCATTTGTGACTAAGTACAATCATCATACAGACCCTGGTGGTCTGTTCGGGACTACATACATCATGAGGATGAAGATGAAGGGGTCAACTGTCTGACAGGAGCTTCAAATGATCCTCCGGCCTTCACAGACAGCAGAGGAGGAAATCCAGGAGCCTTGCAAGAGTCCCGGTGACGGGGCCTCTCAGTGAGAAGGACAATCTCTATTGGATGACGTTTGAAAAAAAAAAAAAGAAGAAAAAAAAAAGAACTATGTGAGCACTTTAGATGTCAGTGCTACTGCGGGACGAGGAGGAAGCGACTCCACGGTGCCAAACGCTCCCAGAGGAACCGGTGTCGGTGCCACGCACTGCGGCTGTCGATGTGAATCCCAGCGTTGCCGCGCAAGGACTGTTGCCAAGGAAACAGATCATTTCACATCAAAACGCTAACTGTAAAACCAATAAAATGATTTATAAATGCAAATTGTGGCAAGGTGCTGCAGCGTGTTCCTTCCCAGTGTTTTTACTCCCTAATAGCTGGAACATATTGTGATGTGCAGGAGGAGACCAAACGCAAAGGGCCGGGGTCACAGTGTGCAGCAGTGTGTGTGTGTGTGTGTGTGTGTGTGTGTGTGTGTGTGTGGGAGGATGAGCTTTCATGTACTTACACATCGCCTCAGTCGTGAAGGAGATCGTGCAGTTCCCACGTCAGCCCGCGGGCGTCGAGGCCCGAATTTAGAAAGCAGGACTTATATATGTCGACGAACGTGCTTTTTAAAAAAAAAGTTTTTATTTTATACAAAAACAGAAGTGAACTTTTTGTCCCACGGTTTACAAAAATATATTCACAGACAAAGCGAGTGTAACTCCCTCGGGGTAAACGGGTGCGCTGTCGAGCACTCGGGAAGCTAATCTCATTAAGCACATGTGTACACACACCGTTGTGTACCGAGCACCTGAGATCCAGAGCTGCCAAGGGGCTCGTTTGAATTCCGAACCCGTAGTGTTTTACAAGTGGCGGAGCGGGTAAACGTTCCTATTGTGAACACGCTCGAATTCAAGTCTGTGTGGTGTCAACTCTACACCTGGGGACAAAAAAAAAAAAAAAAAACACCATTCATATGGTGTTTGGAGAACTTGGCTTGTTGTTATTTTTACCTGAGGCAAAACAGGTTTCAACTCATTATTTCGGCAGTATTAGACGTTTCGGGATAAACAGTTACGTAACAGTTGTGAAGCACTCGGGCTGTTCAGCTGCCTTTCAGTAAACAAATAAAACAATTCTTGGAATTGGAGTGCATGAGGTTGAAGGGAAGCGTCTTTCAGATTTAACAGGTCCTATGTCAGTGATAGTTTGGTGTGATGTGCGGTGAACTACGAGCGGCGAGGCGGGATCGGATCCCCGTCGGAGTGTGGAAGAAGTGGAAGGTCCAAAAACAATCCCGTCGGATGTTCCCACGTCCCAGTCCGAGAGTTTTCACTTCCTGAGCGTCAGCATGGCGTTGACGTCCCACAGCAGGTTCCTCATCTGGTCCATCAGAAACTTCATCTCCTGGTTCTTCTGGCGGACTTTCTGCAGGTGAAACACGAGACACGCGGTCGTCACAGGATCTAGAATCATGAACAATCAACCAGGAAGCTACGACAGAGAAAAAGTTTGCAGTAACATCAACTGAGACATTGAATCTGCTCAAAATGACAAACTGGTCTGCAGTTTAAAAAGATCTCTTTAACTTTCTTGTGTGAGAGCACTGCCACCTACAGGCATCTGCTGGGAACTGCACTCACTTCAGAGCATGTTGGTTTCCATTGAGCTGAAAGTTAGATTAATATTTCACAGCAGATTCTGAATTCTTCTTTTAAATTAAAAGAAAAACTGTAAGATGAAAGCATGCGGAAACACTGTAAAAGACAATAATCAATAAAATGTAATTGTTTTGGTCATCCAAGTAAATTCCTTTTTACATTTTACAAAAAAAAACAAACAAAAAAACTGCAAAATACTTCCTGCTAACTACAAGATGCAATATGTCAATGCCGAGCATCACTAAATCTATAAAAAGTATTAATTTTTGGACCATTTTGGAACCAAATATGCAATATATATCATTTAAAAATAACAGCTTTGTGATTAACACTGCCTGTTAAAACAACATCAACTAAGGTTATAAGAAATGTTTTCACACTCATTTTATGATGTTTTAAAGAAGAAAAATAAGTCAGCTTAAAGTGAAGTCGCCGCGGCTCTCTGGACTGTCGTTAAAACACTGAGACATTCATTAGATAGAAAGTTGGTAGTCTGGGCTTTATGTGAGCTCCAGCAGGTAAACAAGTGAATAAATAAGAAATAAGAGTCCCGCAGAGTTCATCTATCAAGCTGCTCGGCTGCAGCAGCCTTTTGCTCTTGTGTTTCCGACGGCGTTTGAAAACAAGTCCTCAGGAAGTGAGCTGCTTCCAAACAAACACTGAAGACTGTGCAGAGCTGGTTCATGTAACCTTTGCACACGGAGTATGGTGTTGGGCGAGTAGCTAAAGGTGAGTTTAAATAAAGCGGCGTTGGTGCAGCGCTGATCGATTATTAGTCGACAGAAGTCGAACAAAACAGAAACGCACCTCTAACACTTCTTTTCGCTCTTGGTTGACAGCAGGGCTGCACGGCTCCACTCTGACAGAAAGCAGCTCCTCTCCCACATACGGCACAAGCTGAACAGGAAACACAAACACACACACAGAGTTTGTCAGACTAAAGAAAAGCCAGAGGAAACAGAGCTCGGCTAGAAATTAATTTCTTAATAGTAACAGAAGACTACCGCACCTCTGTGGGGCTCTCCTGCAGGTCAGAGGTCATCTCCACGCAGCGCTCGTACAGAAGCCTCAGCTTGCGGAAAAGCAGCGCGAGCTGCCGGAGGTGTTCCTGCAGCTTCCCGAATCGGTCCTGGTACATGGCCTGGCTCTGAGTCACGCCATTAGGAAGCTGAATCCAAGACACATTGCATCTCTCGTTAGTTGACCTTTTTGGTTTCAATATCGGCAAAATAGTTAGATGACAGATCAGGAGATCTGAAGACCCAGAGCTTCACTGTTCTCTGGGTTTTTATGGTGCATCAGAAGAACGAGCATGTGGGTAACGATGTGCCCAGCCAAGCTAAAAGGCACAACAAATCAAGTCCATTGTGTTTTCCTCCGACAGTTTGCAGCACAGGCAAAACAATTCTTGAGAGTAATGGGCGAGAACAAGGCGGGAGAAGACACAGACACAGACACAGTGCACAGATAAACAGGATTACAGATCGAGATCAGATGGGAGACGGGAGGCCGAGCTGGACGGGACAGAGACGGGAACGTCAAACTGACGAAGAAGAACGATGAGAGACGCTCAAAGTGACGGGGGACCGAGGATCGTTTCAGCTCCAAGACAAGCAGCCATCACGATAACATCCAGACACACTGACAACAGGCAATGAAAGAGACAAAAAGTCTCCTCTGCTTCATCTATTAGTCGAGCCCTCACAACAAAACACATATTTCAAAGGACTGAAATAAAGAAGTGGAAAAATAGTGCTATTATAACCTTTAAATTTAAACCTTAACATTTTTCTTTGTTGTGGTGCAGAAATTATGCAAATATCTGACGAATAGCTGAAGAAAATAACTATTTTTCACAAAATAAAAAAATCGCTCATGAAAATAACTCATTTCAACATGAAGCCAGTTTCAATAAAACCTTCTGGTGCCAAATACAGTCAAATGTTCAAAAAGCCTCTTGAGAGCCAATTTTGGCCCACGGGCCTTGGACACCCCTGACTTATTGCATATAGATAAAACTGGTGGTTAGTTCATTTTTATACTTAGTCAATCACATGAATCCAGCTTAATTCATCTGTGAATCACCAGAAATGCTGGTTTTAGTTCATCAAAACCCAACATTTTCCCTCAGTGTTAGTTCAAAGTCGAAGAAAACAAACACACGACTAAAAGCCCCTGTGGAATTGATTGTTTTCAATAATTAACAAGTGTTATTGAACAGGTCAAGTAAATTACTTGATGAAGCAGAAATAAAATATGTGGAATAATATAATCAACATCCACTTAACGCAGAAGGAAATTTTCTGTGGCCATTGAGAAAATGCTAATTAATAAGTGAGATCTATTGAAAGGAAATACACACAACGCCATGAATGAGAGCCGAACTGCCACATGTAAAAAAGAAGAGCCACTGTAGGGTTACCTTTGATTTGAAGTTTCATAAATGCTTAGAACTGTTATTTCCAGTGGTTGGTGCCCTTCCTCGCCATCACTCACAATTTCAAAGACCTGTCAAACCTCTACTTCTCTGGCCCCTACCAGATGTAACTTTGTTAATTTATGGAATTATTATTGTATTTGTTGCAACTTGAAGTTAATGTAATACCTTCGCTGATTCTGAATTTGACTGATGACATAAGTGTGTGATTTTGTGTTCACGTGCTGTTTTTTTCTTGTGTTCTTCTTGAAAAGCATCAAAGTATCCCACAGACAAGAATAAAAAACTTCTAAGTTTCAGCAGCTTCCCTCACTGTGAGTCAAGGAGAGGGCAGCAGGGTGATGTTACGGGTAGTTTTGCTGCTTGGAAGTAACTCAAAATTGCAAACAAGATTTTTTTTTTTTTTGAAAGTGCATGATCTCAGTTTGATCTTTATGTTTGCACCGGACTCTGAAATGATGAGGGGGAGAAGTGTGGATAAAGGATGATAACACATACTCAGTGACTCCACATGGGATTTCTTACCTGTGTAGCTCGTGTTATCTGGAAGATCTCCATGGTCCTAGTCACGATGTCCTGCACGGTCTCCTGCCCGATCCTGCAGAGGAATACTGGGGAGATCTCTCTCAGAGCTCCCTGCGGAGGC
>OMNM01035762.1:0-10727 GCA_900302745.1 Parablennius parvicornis | reverse complement strand
AAGTCACTATTTGGCACATTGCTCTCCTGCTCGGATGCGGATCATTTGTCCCGTGGCGCTATCTTGGGTAAATAGTGCCCTCTTTAGTTCAACGTGGGAAATGCAGCTGGGGAGAAGCCGAGCTGAGCAAGTGCAGGCAGAAATACAAGTTGCTGAAACAATGAAATCGGGGGCAAATAACACAGGCCACTTTCCTAGATGTAAAACGGAACTGGAGGAAAACAGGATGATGTAATGACAACGGGAAATTGACTTTAGATGATGATTGTAAAATATTTTATACTTCCTGTTTGTTTATTAGCATCAATATGAGAATAATAAAGTGGTTAGTGAGATTTCTCCTCAGACAGCGGGTGATGTGTTCCAATTCAAATAGTATGATGGAATAACTAAAGACTACTTTGATAGATCACAAAAAAATAGCTTAAATATCAAAATTAGATATAATATATAGAGGCATTCTCCATCTAAATGGAGTTCAATCTGAAGCCGCATGACATTCAGCCAGTATTTAAACATGATGTCATGTGGATGGCAGTTTTAGGTTAAAATTTTTAATATCAGTAACGAGACTCTAGTTCACGTCTCATGTAAGACAGCAGGTCAACTTAGACTGAAAGTTAGAAATATGAAAACTATGAATGGGAGCAGAGGATGTTTTTCAGAAGGATGACCTCATCCTGATACTGCAGAGACTCATCCCTTCAATAAAAAGCTGCTCTGTGGTCCGAGGCTGCCACCTACAGGCAAATGGTGGGACTGCTACTATGTCTCTCACCAGGTGATGTCATAGTTTGGGAAAGAAAAGAGTTTGAGAAGGGGAGGAAAACACGACATGTGAGAGCGGGGGCTGCGAAAAAGAGATGAAAGTCAGACAAGATGAGAGGGAGAACGAGCGAGAGAGAGCGGAAGAGAGAGAGAGAGAGGAGAGAGAGGTGATGTCATGTTTTCAGCACTGCTGGAGCCGTCTTTGTCCAGACTCGGGTTAAACTTCACCTGACGACGCTGCAGACTTCAACTACCATCATCTCGCCGGTCTGATATTCACAAAACGATTTTGCTCACCGTTTGAGAGAAAAGATGAAATGCAGTGACTCCGTAATGATCATGTTTAAACCTGTCCTCGGCTTCATTCTGGGCAACAACCACAGGCACCATCGTTAAGGAGCCCATTTCGGCGCTGGCTGGTCATCCCAGGCGATTCCACTCTCTCAAATACACGTCTGACAATTTCATACCGTTTGAGAAAAGCTGCAGCACATTCCACACTCTGCCATTCAGAACAATCACAACCTGTACCCAGTGTAATCTCCTCTGATTTTAGCCATGACAGTCCATTTCTCTTCCCAACAATCCTCCACTGAAGTACAATGAATGGGAGGAGATATGAGGTGAAAGAGGGATAGAGGGAGAGGGAGAAACATGGAGGGGAAAGATAAGAAAGCTAATGAACAGAAAAGACAGATGAAAAGCAGAGGTGTGGAGAAAAGAAACCAAAATAATCCTTTAGTCCCAATAGACTGACCTTTCAAGTCTTTGTAGAAAGAGGTAAGTAGAGGAAACAAAACAAAACTGGAAGTATTAAAACAAAAAAAAAGTATTCTGTGGCTTTACGGTGAGTAATGAATGCATTTACTTCAAAAGCCATAACAATGATAATAATGTGGAAGGTAAATTATGAGCTAAAATGTGTAGGACAGCCAGCAAACCAAAATTGTATGAAAATAAAGATGCTTCACTGTTATCTTGGAGTGTTGTCCTTTTTGTGTTAAGGTGTACATGGACACACAATCATACCATTAAAAAGAGCAAAACCTTCTCCAACAACAGATGTAAAGGTAATCAATCAGCTGATTACTGAACCTTCAGGTGAGAGCCGACTCTATGAGGTATCTAATGACGTTTAATCAATTAAAGCAAAATGTATTCTTTTTATAGAACAATGTCACCATAGGTCCAAAGTAGAATCGTGTAGCCTCACAGTAATACGGCTTTATTTTTCTCCAAAACCACATCAACATAGAACAACAATTAAATTAAAGAAATAATTGTTTGGTTGATTATTTACAAGTAAAAATTCAAAGTATTTCCCAAAAGAAATAATCTCACACTGTCAGGTTTCCTGCTTATCATATTGTGCCAAGTAGGTAAAAAACGTGTATTTGGAGGATGAACAGCTGAGTTGATTTTGGGAGTTTTCTTTTTGCAAAGAAGTGTTGTTCCAACAAAGGAACAATCTTTAAAACATTACTTACGTTTTCACCTATGTGTATGTCACTGATTGCCATGTGTGGGGAGTGCCTTCAAAATACATGTGTCAAGTATTGTGCCGCAGAGAAACATCAAAATAAATGTTTTTTACAAGTGTCCATCAAAGTATTTGATTTGAAAACGAATGTCAAATAAATACAAATAATGCTGTAATGTCTTGGTGATGCCATATTGACCTGCATCTTTATTAAAATAATAAGTGGAAAGACTAAAACGATTAATCAGTATAGGCAAGTCTTACTACTACAGCTATACCGTTAAACAGGTATAAATATCAGCTTCTATAAGCACTATTACTGTGTCCCTGCAGTCATCTTTGTAACAGGAAAAGGAGACAGGACCAAACCTGAACTCGAGATTAGAAAAATCGAATCCCCATGACAGCAAGTTTTAACCTTATTACCTGGGAGTGTATTACATTACACTCGCTTGCATCTATATCTGCTCGGGACCTTAAGACAACCAGGGAAGCAATGTGTGCTGTAATCAGATTGGGACGCAGGCGGATACTTCCCATACGGAGGTCAGAAGCGGCAAAACAAAACAACTCTGAACACGAGTGTGCCCGCGCCACTAAATTCCAAAATCCAAACAGATTTGCCGCGAGACAATTAGCACACTAAACATCAAGCATCGGTAGATGTTTGCACACAGGATGTTGCACCCGGTCGAGTGGCAGGCCAGAGATGGCAAAGTGATGAGAGAGTGTACGAGGGAGGCGAGTGTTTTATCGGAGAGGAGCTCCTGGGACGGAGGGAACCGCAAAACAAAGAAAGGTGGGAAGGATAAAGAGATCAAGGGTCTAAATTATCAAAAGCGGGGGAGAAACTGTTGGCCCATGTTCAGGAGCAAATTGTGCCATGAGTGTGTGTGCGCGCGTGTGTGAGTGAGTGAGTGTGTGTGTGTGTGTGAGTGAGTGAGTGGGCACATCTGCATTTTTGAAGTGTGTGATTAATGTCCTCCTATGGCTATGGGGACCCCATAGAGAGAGAAATGCCTAAAGGGGGTTAACGCTTTTTTGCTTCTAGCCCCCCCCCGCCCGCCGCCCCCCTTGCACAAACACACACAACTGTGTATGCTGCAACACAAACATTCACACTCTATAAAAGGTATTGCACAATGGAGAAAACACATCACCTGACACGAGAAGTCCTGTTCACTCACAAGTCAGAAAAATATGCAACAAAGAGCAAACACATACAACCTGGAATAATAAACAAATGTTCTGTCCTTTTGTCTGTGTTGGTCTCTCTCACCTGTACACACACACGCACGCACAGTCCCTAATGACAAACGTCTGGTAATTTATAATATAAAACGTCCGGTCTTCATGCAAAATGCATGCAAACCCACATGTGAAAAGACAGTTTTCAATACAGTCGAGGGTTTTTCAACCGTCTGTAATTTGACACCGGTTCACTTTCAAGCTGGATCTCAAAGCAACATGTTAACTCCTGATGAGATGATGATAACAGTAGAAAAGACAAGTGTTTATAGTGCGGTGACAGGAGAAGATACTAAAACCTTCTGGCTTCAAAGGATTGGCGGACTCCAGACTGTGTCGGACCTTTCACATTAAACGACTTGGTGCAACAATGGCTTTGCTCCAACTGATTTGTTCTGGGCAGTGCACAACCTGGGAAATTCAATTCAGGAAGAAAGAAGTCCCTTAGAGAAGAAGAACACAAGAACCACTCTACTTTAAAAAAAAAAAAAAAAAAAAAAAAAAAAAGGCAACACTGCCCCCCTGTGTTCAATATCAGTAATTACACAGCGTCCAGACACACACGTCATCTCTTATCCATCAGCTTGAAGCCAATCCATAACTGTGTTGGACAACTTGTGCCGGTGTGAATGCTGTTAATCTGTTTATCTATAGTGTACCCAAATCAAGCAGATCGATTCCACACCTAGAACATGTACCAGTAACATTTGGAATTCATTCAGACGTGGTTCAGTTTCACCCTGTCTGACTGTACATAATTGTCAATCAATATGCGATCAGCAAGTGCTTCTGAAATGACAACTTCTCTTCTTTCTGGAAGCTTTTGCATTCTCTGCAGAAAACCTAAACGGTCCACAAGTTAAAGTTATGAATACT
Organism: Parablennius parvicornis; assembly: GCA_900302745.1. NCBI lineage: Eukaryota > Metazoa > Chordata > Actinopteri > Blenniiformes > Blenniidae > Parablennius > Parablennius parvicornis. The sequence continues at coordinate 6,355 of OMNM01035762.1, read as the reverse complement.
CATGCCAAATTCTGGCAGTGACATGAGGTGGAATAAGTATCAAGCCGCTCGGACTAAAGATATCTGACCACACCACGTCAGGATGCTTTTGCATCAGAACATAACTGAAACACACACTGTTTGCACATTATTTTTGTTTACTAGCAAATAAATACACAACAATAACACCACATGTGAACTCAAGTAGTGACGGAACTCAAAACATATAAGTTTGGTATATTTCCAACTGAAATCCAGTCAATGAATTTCATCCAAACTTTTAGAAATAAACAAAAGCTTACCAGTCATCTTGTACCCGCTGGCTGCGAGCTGCCCGGCCATGTACTCGCCATCTGAGTTGTTGTGACTGCAGCCCCACGTTTTCATCCAGATTTTCTGGGTACCTGGGATGAAACTGAGAAATGTTGAAAGAAATTATTATCATGTATGACGATAACATGTTGGTACAGTGAAATAGTTGTTTGAGCCAGCCATTGCAAAAAAAAAAAAATAATAATAACACCTTGCTGATCAACAGTCAACTTCTTGTCCTTTGTACAATGTTTGTTGCCCGAGTCTCAAGAGATCCACTAGAAAGTTGTTTTCATACCTCTCGGCTGTTTGTTTTGAAGGTCTTTTAACCTGGAGTCAAGCTAAATCTCCTGGGAAGGGACATGAAGCAATAATAGCACCTGGACTTTGGATTTGGTTGTTGCCGCTGGGTAATGATGCAGTCAGTTACTTTTTTAGATGTATGTGTATTCTCATGCTTTCAGGGATAAATCTGAAACCCATGTGGAAACTAAGTATGAAATGAGCCTTTTTCTTCAAACAACACATTAACAAATCAGGTACATTTTCTCAATCAGGAAATCTTTCAGTTCCTTTCAAGTTTTTGAAGACTGATACATTGTCCTTGTTAGAGCCATGTCATTCTCCATAGAGAGGTGGAACAAAGGTTCCCCAGGAACATAGCAGGTAAATCAATTGATGTTTCCAGAGGGACACGGGATCTAAAAAAGGTTCTAAATTTTTGAAAAAAAACTCCAACCAGGTTCAAACAAGTTAAGACCACAAGAGAAAATCTGCTTCAATCCACTTTGCTTGTGTTGTGTTTATATGATAAGAAGGGAATTTTCTTTTCCACAGAAACTCAGAACATCAACCACATTAATTTCTCCGACTGTCATACAGAAAAATCTGAAAACAGCACTTTGACCAGGATGTTTTATTTTTCTCCATGTGTCAATTGTTGCTCAAAATAAAACTGATTCAAAGAAATCCTTGACTTTCAACATGTCTAAGCAAGCAACTCCTGACCATCTATCCATCTTCCATACCCTAACCCTACAGCTTGTTCAGGGTCACGGGGTACTGGAGCCAATCCCGGCTACCTCTGGGCAAGGGTGCAAATTCCAATATCCATAGTTAATATGTGTTACTCATCACATTAAACCAAGATCTGAAGGCAACGCAACGCAGATTTATTCAAAGATCACCACTCAGACTCAGGGCAATTCAGAGTGCATTACAAAGAAATAAATTAAAGCAAGGTGAATAAGAACCTTGATCTTAAGTGATTAAGAATACAAAAAACAATAAAACAAAACGAATAGCAAATACTGAAAGAGAAGAATAAATAAGGTCAATGCTTTAATGGTATAAAGGTAATACAAAAAGCAAAAACTATCGTTTTATTGTAAAGCCTGAGACAGTAGTAGTTTTAAGCCCTAATTTAAAAGGAAGTTCATGCCACAGGTGAGGAAAGGAGGAACTAAAAGCTGCTTCACCCTATTCGCTTCCGACTCTGGGAACACTTCGCAAATCAATTCCTGAGGACCTCAGGGGTTTGAATGTTTCATATTCTACAAGTAAATCTGAGTCCATTAGACCAATAAACAGCTCTCTGAGTCCATCAGAAAAAGATTGTGGGCATTCATTTAAGAAGACAGTAGGAAGTCTTTATTGTCCAGAATTGACAAACTGTGAATGTTTAGTTCACAAAAAGCCTTTAAGAGATCGAAATTTCATGAGAACAATCACAAGTAACTCCCAAGTCAATTTCAGCAGACTCAGAAAAAGATTTTACATTTGTATCTTAATGTCAGGAAAAAGTCTTAACTGGTCAAGCCTTCGTCCGTATACGTACGTGCAACTAACAACCTTTTTCAATAATGTGCTGTGGAAAAAGAAAAAGTTGTTGGGTGACAGACAGTAAAACTAAATGTTTGGTGGCATGTTAAGCCAAAAGATACCTGTTGAGAAGAGGAAGGTTTAAAAAAAAAAAGACTTGCACACATTCATCCATCATCTCAACTAATTTATATGACTTAGAGCATTAAAGCTGGTCCCAGCTGCCTTTGGGTGAAGGCAGGATACATTTTGGACAGATCACCAGTCCATCACAGTCCGTCACAGTACGGAGAGAGAGGGAGAAAGAGAAAGAGAGAGAGAGAGAGAGAGAGAGAGAGAGGCCATTACACACACAACTGTAGACAATTTCAACTCACGAAAGAAAGAAAAAAAATGCTGCTCTCGGTTAAAGTAGCAGCATTAGGGAGGAGGGGTACGAACCAAAGTGAACTCGCCCGTGGTCATCTAGAGTGTAGGAGTATTTGGAGAAGTCAGAAATGGTTTTTCACAGCAGTGAAGCTGTTTTGCTGTTACACCAGAAGAGAAAGCATCCTGGAGTGGTTTCTCTCTGTGGCAGCAACAAAACAGCAGCGTTTACTTTTTCCAATATTCCTGCAGGATGTATTTGGATTATTAACATACAGCAATATCAACAACATATCAACAGAGAGAAGCCGCATTCCTTCTTAAGGCTGACTGTCTAAATCTTTCCTCATATAGATATTAAAAGAAGTTTCTCGTTGCTGCAGCCGCTGCCATGGTAACAAAGTTATACCACACAACACGGGGCATATATTATGGTCCACAAATACAAAAAAAAAAAAAAAACTATATTGTAACATTTTTAGATCAGGGAATTTTTCAAAATGCTGTTATTTATTCTGTTCAGAGTAATGCCTATGCATAAGTCAAAAAGCTGCTTGAACTAACTTCATTTAGTCTGTTAACAGTTTCAAGTATTTCCCTTTTCCACTGACGCAAAGATAAATTCGTCTCAATTGCATATTGCTTTGGTGATGAAATAAACCCGTACCATGAATATCTCAAAGAAAAATACTGATTCTTCAATTTCAGGGAACTGTTTTAATATACAGTGACGAAATAAGACTAAGTGTCACAGCAATACCTTTAAAAAGTGTGCCTCCAGTATCTTTCTGAGTCAGCAACTGACCAAGAAGGAAAATCATTGACGCACTTTAAAATTCGGCACTTTTTTAGGTATTGTAATGTGATTTATGCGTCTCTTTCATGCAGAGTGGAAAACCTTTTTCATCAAATAACTCCAAACCCATGCTCACTTCAAATGGCTGCAGAGTTTTCAAAAATCATCCCACAGATCCTCATTAAAGACATGAGACCTCCTGCTGACTGTGACGGAGGACCAAAGCTTCTCAAACGGAATATCCATTTTTCTGCAGGAGCCATTTTAAGGACTTGACAGAGAGGCAATCTGACATTATTCTTCAAACTAAAAAATCATACTGATATTTGGACAAGGACTGCTACTGAAGAATGAACAGGAATCACCTGAAATGTTAGAGCCATGATTAGAAGTTGAATTCCTACATCTCACTACAATGCAATACTGTAATAGCATCTACGATGCATTATTTCTTTTATTCACCAATTGTTTGTTTTAAAGATGAATAGAAATAGTGGAAGTGCTTGAATGTGAAACGCTAAGTTGACCAAGAGGAAACGTTCAACAGTAAAACAATGAACTGTCAATGCAAAAAAAAAAAATTGCAATTTGAGTAATTAAAATAACTCAATAAATGATGTATCAACTGTTGACTAATCAAAAACATAATCGTTGTCGATTGTAATCATTGATGCAGCAATGCATTTATCAGTGTGTCAAACTCAGTAGATATTGTGAAAGTGAAACAAGATTTGAAACCCCCAAAGTAAATCGATACACAGCAATAATTTAATAACTTAATCTCAGCCCCTCTGAGACGACATTTGAATATTTCAAAAGTGTCAAACTCACTAAAATCATGAAAGAAATGTGTTCATTGATAATTAAGTGAATCAAACATTAAAGCCTTTCATTTCTCTGAAAGGAACAGTATTACATCCACAAAAGACACTTTTGAGGACTGCATGGTGGAGCAGTGGTTTGTGCTCTCGTCTCACAGCAAGGATGTCCTGGTTCAAATTGTGACCTTTCTATACGGAGTTTGCATGTTCTGCCCGCGTCCCTGTACTCTGGTTTCCAATATTTATTTGTTCAAGTGAAATCCTTCAAATAAAAGGCACCACTATCAAGTGGATGTTGATGTTTTTATATTACCGCTACAGCATCTAACCGTGCATTTACCTGTCAGCTTGGAGCTCTTCACTGCTCAGATTTTCTTTCTTCTTTCTGGACCTTGGTATGATACTTTTGCGGGCAGACTGTCTTTCATGAGGAGTGGGATCGCTGGAAGACACCATATCCTCGATGTCTTCGATCAGGGAGTCGCAGGCAGAAGGCATGACGGTCTGAAAATCGGAAACAGATTTATTCAAAGGACCTACATAAAGCAGACACAGCAGTGCAAACAGTCATGACCAGAGTAATTCAGAAAAAATAAAATCACAATTCAGCTACTTGAAAAAATGTATAACTGTCACTGTAAACCAGCGGTGCCCAAATCATGGAGAGCCGATGTCCTGCGTGTATTATGTCTCTCTCTGCTATAATGCATATGATTGCAATGAGGGAATCCCCTTAAGCCTTCTTAGATGCTTGATGATGACATAACCATTAAGATTCTGAAGTGTTGAAGCAGAGGGATCTCAAAAACACGCAGGACCTGAGCCCTCAAGGAACCTGGTTGGACAACACTACTGTAGCCTTAAAACAAATATTCGTACCTCACGCAAATTGTTTAAAATGGCTAAGTGAATGAATGAATGTGGGTATTACACTACCACAGGACAGTTACAACTCCTCTAGTGATAACAGTGATGCTTCTGTTATTAATTAGAGAATAGATACAGCAAACTGTTGAATGTTTGAAAATATTACAAACATGAAGAGGTAAAGATTTTCTTACCAACATAAAAAAAATGTTAAAAAGGAAACATTTAATTTCTGAGTCAAGCGAGTGAGGATGTTTCTTCCCGTTTGAGTTGACTTGGCCTTACAACAAGCTGGTTGTGGAGAGACTAAAATGGCTAAATACCTGATCGATCAGTACACGATGAATGCAGAAAAGTACTAATTGTCTTCATTGCCAGAGGTTGTCTTAACTTGTTTCTCGTTCATTTATCAAGTGCGTTGCACAAAAAGAGGAAGGATGTCTGCAAAAGAATCCAGCCTTTATGTTAGCCAAGTCTCTTTGGATTTCTAGAATTTATCGATTTGCTCTCCACATATTGTCACACACAAAATATGCATGCTTGACTGTTCTATTAAAATTGTTCAAATGTTTGTCTTGTATTAATGATCATCAATTGTTAACGTTAGCAGGATTTATTTCTCAGTTCACAGCCTGAACATTTTACGAGCCAGAGCACTTTGACGTCAAACACAGATTGTTGAAAACACATTGTGTGTTTTTTGCTGTTTTAAATTAGCAGGTCGTTTCATTAGAGAAAGTAGCTGTCAAAGGTCTGACACTTGATCATAACTGGATGCAGCTTCAGCACATGTGACTGAAAGTGAAGCATTTACTTCATCGCCTCTTGGTGGGTTCTAGTAACATTTACTGCAGAATAAACTGCGTAATAAGATATAGCATCTGTATAAACGTCATTATATCGTTTAATTAAAAGCCAAGTTTATTTCATTTAAACTATGATTCCCTCACGATCCTCTTTCCCGCTGAACTAGAAAACATGACTACCCTAATAAACACTACCGACAATTAACCCCAAACAGACACGTTCAAAAATGGAAGCAGTATTTCATAAATTTGAGATAAACTCTTCCTAAATGTTGAGATCAAGAGCTAAGCTGCTAGCTCAGCTAGCCACGTTAGCGCGCTACTTCACACGTGTTTTCGGTTTTGGACAGAAAATGTTCTCAACACATTAAACGAATCACTTGCCTGCGTCCCAATGTAGTTGCTGGATTAAATAAATGCAAGTCCCGCAGAAGCGATGCTTTAAAAATGTTGATAATTGATTATTTTCACCATCAAAACAGTTCTCACAACTCAAGAGTCGCCATACTTGTTTGTAGTTACGGAAGGCAAAGAAGGTCAAAATTAATGAATACGCGTTTCTGAAACAAAGTTCCTTCAATGTATTC
>OMNM01035758.1:6199-17186 GCA_900302745.1 Parablennius parvicornis | reverse complement strand
TTTTAGCTATTAAAAAGAGCAATAATGGTGTCATATGAGATATTCAATAAGTGCGGAATTTATCTTACCCATGATGTTATGGTTATCTGGCATGCATTAATTAGTTTCACTGGTAGGTTTGGTGTGATGGTCAGTGGTGTAGCTGCTTTCGATAATGTATTATTTATTCAACAAGTCAAAAATAAAAAAAAGCATATGTTACTATTTTAGTGATTTCTTTAAATCCAGAGATGTGCAGCTTTGAGCACAGTTACATCCATGAATAAAACCTGTATTTTCTTCTGTGGATTATGCTTAAATATTATAATACAGTCTGTTATGTGTGATTACAGTGTAGTTTCAGATGTAGGAGGGAGGCCTTCAGGAGAAAAAAAAGTTGCCTGAGGTAGCTGACCTACTGTAGAGCGTGTGTGTGTGCGCGCTTGTGTGTGAACATGGCGCTACAGTAGCTCATGGTTGAGCATTTAGGAACTGCTTGACATATTCATGCCCATCTGTTGTTTAGAGTCAACACAAGGCGGTCCTCCAGAGAGACAGGAGGAGGTGTCAGACCATATCGGGCTTCTAATACACTGAAGGTCCAGACAAAGTCATTCCTATTTATTTGGGGTTTTGCGGTTGTCATCCCATTTAGCATTTGCATGTTGACGTCAATGCATGGACCTAAACTTTCCGAAGAGACCTCTGATAGTTTGTGAAGAAATTGTTTTGAGCTCAGATTCAATTTAAATCTCCCTTTAAAGCCTTAAACCATGATAATGTGAGAACAAGTACACGCACTGATCCAATATCAACATTTTAACCCCTTGCAAATCTGAGACTTACATGTATTTAGTGGATTTAAAATAGGTTTACTGGGCTTTGGTTTTTTAATTTGAAGAATAATGTGATGACATTTAGTTGGGAAGGGTTGCTCAATTATTTACTTCTACTCGTGTTTCAAAGTCCATCTTTTCATTTCCTTTCAGAGTTTTGTTAATAGCAGCAAGACAATGTCAAAGTTTACAAAGACATCAGGCAGGGTAAACCATGGACAGGTCACCAATTGAGCAACCATGAAGACAAACACAGAGAAAACATGCAAAATCAACACATTTTAGGAAATATTATGCATGTATCGTGAATTCAACATCAACTGTATCAACATGACAACATTACATAATGCTTGGTAGCATCAGGAAAGAAGTCAGAAGCACTAACACACAATAATAAAGAAAATGTATTACAAAAACATCAACAGTTTTTCCTTAAACACTGTTGGTCAGAACTGTAGAAACGAGTGGAAAACTGAAAAACTAACTTCGGATTAAAATTGGGTCTACGAAGTTACTTGGAAGTATATCACAGGCATCAGCATTATATTCTCAAGTATTTATTATCGGTCATATTGTAATTGCAAAATTTTTGTTTAGTTTAACGTATTTGTTATAAGAGTATTTTAAAAGAAGACAATATAGAAAAAAAAAATTCTAACTCCTGAAAGAAAGGGAGCAGAAAGATTACATTATAACCTCTTCCCCTTTTATATCAAATAATCATTTTCCATTGAAAAGTCAACGCAAACAGAAATGTTGTTAATGTTGATAAGATGCCAGCTCTACCATGCATGTCGATATAAATTGGTATAAACAAATCGTTGTGCAGGAATTTAAAAAGCAATAGCTTACATGTTTTCTGTTTTGTTGATTGGATTTTATTGCAGTAGAAATGGGACAAATTGCAATAAAACAACTCATCAAACAAGCAACTGATTTGATGAATGTATCTCAGCGTTAAAATAAAACTTCCATTGAAATTATTTTTTCTTTCTCAAACATATTTAAAAAAAATATTTTTGCTTTGCTTCAGTTGCTCAAAACTCAAAAAATAATTACTCGGCTTACTTTTAGAGTTAGCATTAGAATGAGAGTTTTGTCTGTGGAAAAGTCCATTATTTCACATTCAATTTAGCTGAGGTTGCCACATTAAGTGATATAATTCCTTTATTTTTTTCCTTTGTTCTCTGTAGTTTGCACACAGGTGACTCAGTGAGCGGCCGGGGATGTATGAATGATACCTGAAGTGTATGACAGAGAGATGAGGTTTGTACATATTAAGGTTGAGTGTCTGTGGATGTTGAGAAGTACTGAGTGGCATTTGTGTGTACAGTGACAAGACCCACTTACAGTGTGGATGATAAGAGAGCAGTTGGATGAAGCAAAGCAGGTTGCCCTGGATAGTGTGGTTAAAATATGGGTCAAGACTGGATCCTTTACAGCTCTCTGCTTCATTTTAACCCTTCTGGCTATTGTACTTTTCCGGTGATTCAGCCGTGTGCATGTGGCAGAATGTAGGTGTACACGTTTGAGGATCATATTATGAATTCAGAGTAGAAAAATTTTGCTTTTATTTCTCTATGTGCTTCTTCAGAAACCTTTGAATAATTCCAATGTTCTTGTTTTACGGCACATCTCAGATTTCTGTTTGACATACCAAATGGTATTTCACTCCATTTCCATTTGTTTCACACTTGTATCAATAATATTTCAGTTTTATTTATCCCAGCCTTTCTCCCCTCGTGGTGGATTCAGATTCTTGCAGTTTATTCAGCTTGTGTGTGGTCGGAGTGACTGGCGACAGGCTCGGCTGCTACGGATGACTGATCTTCTGAACTTCCCAATCAGCACCAAAGTTGCTCTGACCAATCAGATCGCCTCATGCAGGCCCAGATACACGTCTGTGTGTGTTTTTAAGGTTTGTTTTTAATGCATATTGAAGACTTGTAAACTGAAGACTACAGAACTTCTTCTTACTTTTCTTCTTTTTCTTCTTTTTGTTGATGCTTTCTACAGCTGATGGTGAAATTACTTCACTTACACAGATGCATTTTCATCATCTCCATAGTGTCATAGTGCCTTACAGTTTTAGTCACACACACATTCCTGCTTCTTGGTGAAGGCTGAAAGCTTAACCTCCTGAGGAACTTGGAGTTCAGAGATGGGGGGATTGAACCACCAACTTTGCAGTTGGAGGAAAATCGTCTACAACTTAACCACAGTCACACAGTTGAATCATCTTCCTCCTCTACCCTCTGCCTTCTCTTGTGTGGCAGCTCCTTCCTCAGCATCACTTTTCATACAAAGCTGTCATCTTTCCTCGACACGTGACCATGTCAATCTCAACGTCGTCTCTCCCACTTTACTGTACCACCAAACTGACCAACATCAGCAAAAACGCTGTGAGAAAAACAGTTTCTGTATGTACATATAGTTTTTCTGGTTTCCGGCGTAGACAAATATGCATTCCTTGTTTGTCTGAGTCGACAGAGATGGTTGTCTTCCATTCACAAAAGCCAGTTTGACATATCTGTCTTTGTCCTCCCTGGTCAAGACAGTAAGCTGCTGGTTCAGAAGTTCAAACCCAGAGAGCCACAGATCTGCAAGTCATCTTGATATGTGGCTTGTTATCAGGATTCCTGCAGTTTTATGATGAAAGATTCATCACATTCACATGTATTGGAGGAAGAAGACATTGAAAATGTGCAGGACCATGGTCCTTCAGGACCAGGAGTACCCGGCTCTGTCTTAGTTGCTCCCATTGGGTGAGCACTTTGCATGTCTGCTTTCACAGCCGTTGACGTGTGTGCTGCATGTGTGTGTGAAAAATGACTGATCCTGCAAAAGTCTTTAAGACTGCTGAGATGGCAAAATCATGCTATAGAAGCAAAGTCCTTCTCAGTATCATGGAATTCTTTGATCATTTATTGGAAGTGACAGCCAGCTTTGTGGGTATTGCTGGTTACAGTTTGAGCAAATATACCTTAAAGCCTATTAATGGTTTGAATATGTGAAATACGACATTTAACTCAAAGTATGAATCATCACATACATATCTCAAAGTAAGAGCACGTTTACTTTTTCATGAGCTGATATTCTCTACATATTTAATGACTTTTTGTTGTGGAAAGCGGCAGAAGTGCACTTACAAAGATGCATAAGTGCACTGCCAGCTGCTTGCTGGTTGTGCTTCACTATCTGACTGAAAACACGGCCCCTGACTGATGAGCTGAGACAATGACTGGACGCCTCCGTGAACTCTGGGCCCTGCATGTGCCGAGTCGACCACAGTCAGGGACCAGAGGCGGCGGAGTAGGAGATTAAAGAGAGTGAAAGTTACCCCCACCCTGACCTGACCTAGAGCATCTGCATATTTGTTTTTTCCCAGACCCCAGCAACTTTAGTGAATAGCTGTCATTGTGATGACGCTTCTTTGTCTGGTGATGCTATAAGTGCCCTTTTGTAGCCACGTTAACTTCCATTAAACACCCACACACAACTGTAAATAACAACACTGAACTTTGCCCATGTGAACTTCACCAACCTTCAGTTAGTTTTAGTATTTAAGTTTTTTTAAAGTTAATATGTTATATGTTTCTCACTGCTGTTGTCGACTTGTACTTTGTTATTAATGCCATGTGTGAAGAATGTCGAGAGAGAGTTTAAAATGCCTTTTTGTGAATTATTGATAGAGTTTTAGTTTGAGAGTTTGGGGCTGTGGCTTTGTCACGTTGTATTTCCATCAAAAGCAGTCCTTACAGAGTCGATTCCCTTTTTGAGCATACATTTCCCTTTTTCCTAATGCTAGTAGCTGTCAGTCGCAGAATGGGAAGGAATCTACATCTTCTATTGTAAGTTATTTATTGCGAAGACGAGTCAAAAAGTTTGGTCTCCTCAGTCACCTCAACTTTAACACAGTTAAAGACACACAGGTCATATCTTGAAGTGCCTTTTTGAAAAAGCTTCTGTTTAGCATATTTCCAATAACTTTCAGTGTATTTCCATAATTATCCAAGCCAACTATCAAAGCGTGTTCGGAAAAAAAATCTGGAGTTTGTTTCGTCTAAGGTGTATCCACATCAAGAAGTCGCTGTCGTGGTTAGTATTCACAGTATCTTCTACCAACAATACTAACATGTTCAATAAAGACTTAATCATCCGCCAGTGTGTCATTGCTTTGTGATAGACAGGGGTCCTCAGTACACCCTGCAATCATCAAGCGTCAGCTGTGATCACTCCAACCTGCAACGCCAAGTTAGATCGACAGGCTTTGGATAAGACAAATTGATTTTTTGTTTTTTAAGAAGTCCAGTCTCTCAGTTTCAAATGCATCAAGATGTCGAAACAAATTGCCTGCCTCCACATGTCAAATCCCAACTGCTTTAAACCTCTCCCACACATCTAAATCTGTTAGTTGGCTCTTGAGAAAGGTGAATGTATTGCATGTGGTAACTATTTACAACAGTAGATGAGGCCTCATGCTGTCCCCTTTGTGACCCTTGCATTGATCCATTCATTACTAGTTCCATAGTCACTGGGTTTACTTTTTAATACTGATTTCTGCAAGTACGTTTTAACATACAAATCACATTTAAAAACTTTTTTTTATTGTTTCACACCTACTTTGCTCATGCAATCATCTTTTCCCTGTGCCATCATAGTATCTGAACTTGTAATTGAAAAATAAAAGAACTTTGTTATTAGGATATATTTACAAAGTCTTTTAATAACTCCCCCAACAAACAAACAAACAAAAACAAGTATTTATCTTTTGGTAGCTAAATGTATGCTTGTTTTCATGAATATGTAATGAAAACCTTGTTGCTTATAGCATCTTATTTTCACTCGTGTCAAATAAAGTGTGTGAGAATAGAAGAAGTTGCATGAATTATAATTAGTCCCTGAGAGTTAGCTCCACAAGAGCTAACTCTCAAGAAGCTTTGATCCAGCAGCCAGTAAACTAGGAGAGAAACCACAACCATTACTTTCAGGAGTCATAGATGAAATTCAGGATTCATTTACAGTTTTAGGTTGTCTAAAGTAAATTCAGGTCTGTCTGGATCCGTTCTATGATATCAGTGAGCAATGTGATTTTTTTTTTTTTTTGTTCTCCTGCATGCCAACAACAATCAACTAAATATTATTTTCATCTCAAGCAAGTAAATGTTTCAAAATCTTTCTCCAGCAACCACAGAGCACTGTAGTGACAAGAGGCGGTTTCCTCGCTCATCTGATCCTGATACTTCACTCGTGAATCCGTTCAAATGGCATTCTGAGTTGGGATCAATTTGACAACAAAACTACCAGCAAGAAGCTTTTAACTCAACAAAAACAAGGCATACCTCCCATAGTGCAGCACAAACATCAAGGCATGCAGGAGAAACCGCAGGAAAACACAATATTCTGCAGCCATATACCTGGACTCAGTGACCGATCCTAATCATAGAGTCGCACTGACAAAGTGCAGGGTGGGTGCTTAGAACAAGGCGGCTTTTTGTAAACATGGCTGCCAGAGGACAGGCAACTTTATCAGTAGTGTGATGGAGAGATGATGCTATAGAATAGAACAGAATAGAACAGAATAGAACAGAATAGAACAGAACAGAATAGAACAGAACAGAATAGAATAGAATAGAATAGAATAGAATAGAATAGAATAGAATAGAATAGAATAGAATAGAATAGAATAGAATAGAATAGAATCGTTATTGTCATTGTAACAAGTACAAGATTTAAAAGTGCCTACCCATCTGTGAATCATGAAATCAGTCAATAAACACACACAAATAAATATGTGTTGAGAAAATAAAAATAGTGGCATAAAAATAAACAGACAGACAAACATGTGCTTTCTCACACGGGGTGACATTAAACATTTGCTGGTGAAAATCTGCAAATATCTGTCAATTGCTTCAGCATCTATCAGTGTCTATGATGGGATTTTTGAAAACACTGAATAGATCTTTGATTAATTGTTATTATCGGGCACTTGATTGAGTTATACTGACAATAATCCTGCATTTTTAAATTTAGTTTTATATTTTTTTGTGGTTTAAGTTCCAAATGTTTCTGGATAGACGTATCTCAATGAAGGCAATTAGAAGATTTAGATTTTAATTATTTAGAGAAAAACATATCAAACTTTTTGGAACCAAGAACAAAAACACCTCAGTGTAATTCCTGTGTCCCTGTTTTAGTTTTAATGTACACAAACTGTGCAAAGTAATATTTACTTATTAGGTTAATTACTTTAGTATTTATTAATATACTATATATATATATTAATGAAATGCTAAAAAATGGTGCTTAAAACCTCCTTAATCCCTTCAACAGTCACCTAAAATATCTCTTATCCTGAAACAAACACAACAGCCTAAGTGTTTAGAGTCAGTTATAGTAGCTACATGCTGAATATTTGAATGTTGGCCGCTTTGCTTTACTCAAATCTTTAAAATGCATTCATATTAAATACACGCCGTCCATCATGCTTGCCCTATTTTCTTAATCCTACTTCCTAATTTGCTGGCAGGGTTCGCTTTTGTTCTATCGCTCAAAGCAACACTCAGTTTACACGATGTCTTTTTTTGCTCGGATAAAGGATACTGTCAGAGTCATGATATCATGCTGTCAACTTTGAATATGCACACTTTCAATGATTTATTGTGATTGAGCATATTTCTTTTGGGGCCAATCCCATAAAAATATATCTGGATGTCACAGCTTTAATAGATAGATGGATACAGATCAGGAGATGCTGTTTTAAAGAGATAGAAACTGATAAAGACATAGAAGTCAGGCATGTTTGGAGAGTAGATGGTGAGTAGGAGATTTGCAGGTCTCTTGGGAGCTTGCCTGTAGGTTAAGTGAGGCTCTTGGAGAAACTGGAGAGCCTCTTTATTCATTTAATTACAGGCTGGCACAAAGTGTTTGATTGAAGGCTTTCCTATTGAATTCAAGGTGACTTTAACAACTCCTGTGTTTCCTCAACTACTGTAGTGTAGTGCATTACACGGCGGATTAACTTGCTACTGTTACACCACATATGATGTTTATGTTTTTTTTTTTTTTTTTTTAAATTTTGTGTTTCTTTTTTTTTTATAGTATTACCGTGCATAATGAGCACTGTAAGGCATGCTATTATATCTGGCAAATTCTTCTGTAACTTCCTCAAAGACCCTGCAGGTGCTGATGAGGTGTTTTGTCAGGAAGGCTGTTTCCTTGAGGAGAGCATATGTTCTTCTATAGGATGCCTGGAATTCACAGGAGAACTCTTGGCTAAATTCCCCTTTTCTAACCTCTCTTTCCTGTGCATGGACGCCTACATGGCCTTTCATTTGTTCCTGGGTTTACATGGAAACATGAATTGATGAAATGTTGTTGAATGTTGCAGGTTCACCAAGCTTACCTTCTACAATGTTACACTTTGTGCTGTTTTTTTTTAGAAGGTCAAACTAAGCTATGGCTGCTCTTTGCATGCCAAAATCTACCACATGATGTCTAGTCGGCATCTGGATGTATTTTACTAACTTTTCGCAAAAACTACTCACCTGAATTGCATGTTCTCATTATCCAAGGACTAATCCTTTAGATTTTGAGATCAACCAGCTCCTAGAGAGCTAAGATATTTACTCCATTGTGGACACACTTCATTCTCCTCCAGTCTGCCGCACACACATGCACAGGCACTATCCTCACTTGCACACTTGATCCCGCCCCTGTGCTCCACTCTCAGCCAATCACATGCCAACTCGCTCTAACAGCACATTCAAGTAACACAAAATAATAGGAACTAAGAGAACATCATCATTTAACCTTAGCATTGCAACAACATGGAGCAAGTCAAACAACCATGATAAATGAAGGAAGGAGTGATGTGGTGGATCAAAAAGCCTTGTAATGCATTGGTTTCCATGGTGACAAATGCGAATGTATGCTCTCTACCGAGTGCCTGTTCTAGTTAGATTGCGTAACAAAGATTTACTTTTTTGTATTGTATTACCTAATTAGCCCACAGGGGTTTCACAGTAAGTTTTTTGTAGCAGTTGGTTTGTTCTGACTATTTTTACACAGTGCGTCTTGCAGGTGAATTCATTTCCTGAATGTCAGATTTCATAACGAGGCAACATTTTTGTATACATCCAGCCTCACCTTGCCCGCTATGAGGGTTTGTTACTGGAACATTTGCACAGTTCTGCCTTTATGAAACTAAATACATATTCATGTCTGATTTCATGATGTGGTCTGGATTTTGTGCATCACAAAAATTGCAAGGCCCCATTCTGCATGAAGTGCAGTTTGTAGTTGGCATGTTCTACTTGGGTGAGTGTGGGTGGGTTTTCATATTTTGGAAAAATTGTTTAATTATTACTTCTGTTTTATGTTGATACACTCTTGCTTGTCCAGAAACTGTTCCAGATGCTTGACATCAACAGAAGGAGCTTGCAGCTGAGCATTTAAAAAAAAAAAAAAAAAAGTCTTTACTATGTTCATTGTTTCACATATGTTTTTTTGTAGAAAAGGTATTTTTCTCTGAGTCGTAGAATTACAATTTACCAAGTGTCACCCATACATCCATCCATCTCCATAACTCTTACCTATGGTCTCATTCTTCTGCAGTACATCGGAGCTGACTATAGGTGAACACCGTGGACAGGTCGCCATCACAAAGCAAACTGAGAGACTGACAACTTCACATTCATGTTCACATCTAGGTTAGTTATTTCAGGCACCAATTAACCTGGACTGTGGGAGACAACCAGAGTACCCAGAGTAAATTCCTGCTATGGCCTGGACAGGAAGACGATTACAGGTTGAGCACAGAGAGGCAGACAGTCACACATGCTCACGTCTCACATTGAATTTTAAAGTCACCAATTAACCTCAAATGCATATTTTTGGACTTGGATAGGAAACTGGTCAGGAACCAGGAATGTTTTTTGTTTTTTTCTTTATTTTATTCAAAAGTAAAAGATAAATAAATAAAAAAATAAACAGTTTTAACAACAAAGCTTCCAATTAAACAAATTCTGAATGAAAAGGAGCAGAAGAGAAGATCACGCTTACGATATCTCCCCCTTAGGTGTCTTTCAATCACTTTACATCAGTCAATGTTCAACATTCTAAATATCTACTGATTCACTGATATTTTTAAGCATTTTATGTGCAGAATTTACAATATATAAACTATCTCCCCCATCATTTTCACGTTTGCTCAAATCAAATATCTAACATCTCATATAATTTTTTATTTAAATTTAATTTTCATACTTTTTTAAGATTGCAGATTTTATGTTTTTCTTGAATGTTTTCGCCATGAGGCAAGATGATTAATCACCACATCACATTGCACCATAAATCGGGGAAAACTCCTGTATCTGTTTGTGAAACCTTCTTTTTCAGGCAAACTAATTGATTAATTCATTAAGTGCTCACGTCTCCTGTCGACAGACCAGAGTTCAAACTGTTGCCTCTCAAAGTCGCTGTTCTTTAAAGTCTTTATCAGAGAAGGCTGGGAGATATTTTAAAACAGATCGGAGTATTTTGAAAGCCAAGGCTGCATGTAACAGCCCTGATTCTGTCCTGGTGATTTACACCACTGTGTAGCACAGTCTTATAGGCTTTCAGCACAAAGGAGTGGCCTTCTATTGGGGCAGTATGCATGATGAATTACCTGGTGGTTATGAGATAACATACGTCAAAGTGTTGTTGTCACACTCACACAATACCTGCACAGCGGTCACACGCCGAAAACAATGGCCTGTATTTCTCTCATGCCAAACGGAGAATAAGTGGTGACAGCACGGGGTGGCAATGTTACATCGCCTTCCTGAATTAAAAGGATCAGAGGTGTTTATGTGGAACATACGAGTCAGTGTCAGTGACAGGCTGAGGAGAGATCCGCTAATTATCCCAGGCACGTTTTCTGTATTTGAACTGAGAACATTAACAGATCTGAATACTTAAAACAAGCAAGTTATTTCATATTACGATGATATTTCTTGGTGGTTTGCACTTTTTTTCCTAATGACATCTATTTGTCCAATTCTGTGTTGGTGATCTCATACAGATAAGTCTATTAGGAAGTGCTGTTTGCTTGCTATCAAATCTTTTGGATGTAAAGCAAATAGAGTCAAGCGAGCGACCAAAATGATCCAGCCATAGTCTTCACAGCC
>OMNM01035757.1:0-14792 GCA_900302745.1 Parablennius parvicornis | reverse complement strand
AACATTAATCTTCCTAATACTCTCTTATCATGCGATATTCTTGGAACAGCAGTATAATAAAAGGTATTTAATCAAGCCTAGAGCTGAGAGGAACTTACAGGACTTGGTAAAGATCGTAGTTTGGACACACCCTGCATGAGCAAATTGGTATCCATGTGTTTTACATCCCGAAGTTGTTTCTGTAATCATATTATGTGAAAAATTTTCAGTTTCCCCCCAAAAAACCAGATACACATTTGACTGATGATCAAAAGCGTGACGCAGTATTTTTGACACACCAGGCGAGGATTGGGTAATAATCACCCCACTGGTCTGAAAGCCTAAAATTCGAATGGAAGATTAAAGTGCGTCTGAAAACGAACATTCACTCCCTGTTGACTCCATGAAGGAAGTGTCGTTGAGTCTAAGAGTAAGCTTGTTTAAATGACACTTTATTGTATTCAAGCCCACACTCACCTATGTGTTGAGGTTGACTCATGATTTTACATCTGAAATGAAATTTACTTTAGAATAGTGTTATGGAGTCCACAAGCTTTTGCAGCGAACCACGACACCACTTCAGTCATAAACTCTTAATAAAGTGCACACACAAAAATGCACATTTAAGATTTATTTCATTTATATATTCAGACTTATGAGACATGTTTTGGAAAGGGTCACAAGGTTGCATTTTGACAAATTACAATGTGAATTTTCAGCTGAAATATATTTTGCAATCTACTTTGTATTTTTGTCCGGTTCACATTCTGCAGGCTGTATGAACTGAACACTCCAGTTTCTGCTCTCAAACCAACGAGCGAACCTCGAGGGCAGACAGATTAGATTATACATGGAAACAAAATTATTAGGAATTTTACTCTATTTTACTCGCATAAAATCAGTCTGTGACTCTCTTTGGGTCTTGATCCACACTGTGGGAACCACTGGAATAGCAGACTTGCTGATTTTCATGGCTGTTTGTGTGTGCGTGCTGAGCTCTGAGTGGGTGTGTCCGCTAATGGGACTCCTCTGCCCATGTGTGATTCCAGATGGTGAGAGCTCCAGCTGCAGGAAAGAGTGTTCCCGGTGCTGCCGCCTCTTCCAAAAAAGCCACCATCTCGGACGACGAGATCGAGAGACAGCTCAAGGCTCTGGGAATCGACTAATTGCCCTTCTCTCCCCTTATTAATGTTCACACTGTGAACCAGTGCAACATTAATGCTGATTGATACAGACTCTTGAGATACACTGGTCATTTTCATGGTTCATATGCGCACACACACACACACACACACACACACACACACAGACACACACACACACTGAAAGGCATGCAGGTGCATATTAAAACAAAGATATTCTCACATGCTTCTGCAGGTTGCCTTAGCGATCATTAGGGCAGAACATGTCATGTATTTACACGAAACAGATATTTATTACCACATTGGAGAGAGGTCACAACGTGACTGGGCCAACAGTGACGCTTGAGATGAAGAACCACCTACACTGCTGTTTACCACCCGTCTTGTCTTATCAAGGGCTACAAGTGTAAATGTAATTTTGGAACTGGCTTCTCCCTTTTGGGATGTTTTTGCTCCATCTCGATGCAATCTTATAATCTATCAGCGTTTATGCAACTGAAGATGACTGATCTTTCTCCAGCAGGTTTTAATGAGTAAAACATGGTAATTCAAAAGTGCTTGGGGGTTTTGTCAATAAACAGACGGGGCTTGTATTTAATTTTTTCTTAGTCATTCTATTTATCTTCAATGTTTATCGCGGTTCAAGACCTATCTAAAATCATTTGGTTGGGCTGTCCGTGTTAACTAAAATGGCTCATTGTGGCTTTTCTTCCTGAGCATCACAGTTTCAGCTCTTGTTTTATGTCACGCCTGGGAGGCTGATTGCTGTCGACAAACAAATGAAACAAACGGGGAACGAGCTCATCAATGTGTTGAAGATCTTTTAGTTTTCTTTCTGCCCGCTGATGCTGAGGCCTGACATTTGCATGTTAAATGTAGAGCTGACAGTGATACCGTTGGGTGAGAGTAAGACCTTCACTTTACTTGCATGAGATGGTGAGACGGATTGATCTGATCTAGCATTTAATTAGCACCACTGATGCTGTTATGCTGTGTGACAAAACTTAATCAAAGACAAATTAGGACTAATGAAAGACTGGCATATCAAAGAGTTTTTTTTTTGTTGTTTTTTTTAATCGATTGTCTTGACGCTACTAACTAATCAAATGAGTTTTATGGCTTCTTGGTTGATGTGTGATTTACAAGGTGATAGCGGGACAGTACTGGTCCTGCAGTCACACTTCTTTTTCAGCTGCTGTGCAGTTACTGTCATTTGTTATTTGAAGCTGCCTCATACGCATAAAAAAAAAAACTATTCTCACACTACAACAACAAAATGATGGAAGTGTTTGCTAAAGTGACACTGTGATTTAAGAGGGTTCTCTCCTCCAGAGCCGAAGCGGACTTTTCTATACTGCGATTTGTTAATGTCAGCCAGTTTCAGGCTTTGTGAAAGTGACATCTACTCATGGTTAATGTTGTCTTTTTCTCTGTCCATTACTATTGCCAAAACAAACTGGAATCATTTGATACTTGCATGTGTAGAACATGTAGAAATCATAACTTATCTACAAATCATCCATTTCTCCCTCATCCAGTTTCTTGTGATTGTGAGCAGAATCATTCTTTTAACAAACCTGTTCGAGTGCAGTTTCATAGTTAGGCTTTTCCCCTTATGTAAAAGCTGTATGTATACTCATTTTTATTTCTTTCTCGGTCATTGAAGTGACTGAAAGGTTCTGGCTTTTATAAGGAATAAAGTTTCTTCAGGTACACTTTACTCAGTCTTGTGAATTTAGTTTTTTAGAGCTACATTATTCAGTACTTGCATGTCAGCAGAAAATATAAAGTTGATTTTAAGTTTCTATTTGCATTTCAGAGAGTACATTATTTTCATATAAAAGTCCCACTTGTGAAACCTTTAGAAGGTTGTATGACTAGACCTCCCGCTTGCATTAATTTCTGTTAAAGTGGTGTCATCAGTGCAGAGTAAAGGAGTTCAAACTTCAATAGCAGCATTGATAGTCCAGTGATATGAATATGATCAAGAGCAAGAGCAATCAGAGAGTTCTGACGGCCGTCATCATTGAAGTGGACACTGAAGGAAAGACATGTTGTCCGCATTGTAGGCAAGGCAAATTTTATATAAGTAACTGAAATTTTCATCTGAATTTGGTTTCTATGAAACAATCTTTCGGTAGTAGCCATTTGATACATGTATGAATAAAAATTTGGTGAAGATGTGTCGTGTACTTTTAACGCGATCCTCGAGAAATTAAAATGTGGATCCAGATTCAGATATGGATCACTTCCAAAATGTAATTGGTTCTTCTATAATGTAATATCTATCTGTGGTGAAAATTTGGTGAAGATACGTCAAGTAGTTTTGATGCAATTAGCTGAAGACTGTAAAAACTGAAATCTGGATCAGAATCCACATCCAGATCCGGATCACTGCCAAAATGTAATGGAGTCATCTGGGGCCTACGATCCATCTCTGGTATAAATTTGGTGAAGATCCATTCAGTAGTTTTAACATAATCCTGCTAACAGACAGACAAATTAATAAATAAACACAGGCGATTTTTTTAGATCCTTGGTGGACGTAATTAAAATGGTACTCAATTAAATTTGGAAATATCTAAATTGCACCATTGCACATGTGTTTTTAGATGCATTCACCTTCAGCTTTTCTTTTTCAGATAAGGTTGTTCGTGACATCTTGGTTAAACTACAATATACTTCCCTGAGCACCCAAAGGGCACAACAAATACAAATACTGAGTTTATAATTTGGGTATATCTGTAAAAGCAGCACCATTACTGAGGTTCGTTGTTTGAGCGTAAGAAGCTCTTTGGTAGCAATAGCTTAAGTACCTTATGTCTAATTTTCCTTTGTTTGTCCTGAGATGTGTGGGAGCACTGAGTGACACTGCTGTATTTATTTCCCATGAGAGCACTTCAGTTATACAACTGTACACTAGTCACGGAGGATTACCCCAAAGCTTCTCACTTCGAGTGTCATGTGGCTTCATGAGTGTCCATTGATAGACTCGTGAATCACAGTTTGAGCCGTACATCCAGGCAGATTGACTCTCCTTATATATGGTGAAATCATCTGTGAAAATTCAAACTGTAAAACAGTTCTTCAGAAAACACTTCTTTTTTTACCACTATTTGTCATGCAAGCTCAATGATTTGTGCCGTCCCAGTATAGTTCAGCACTTTCATCTTTTTTATCGAGTAGAAGGTCATTACATCACTTCACTTTGGTGCACTAAACATACAGAATTGTCATTCATTTTTCTTTCTTTTTCAGACTGCAATGACTTACAAATGATACAAGTTATGTATTAAAAAAAGGCACAACGTCCGTTTCATTTTATTAAAACATTTCACATCAGTCATCCCAACCAGGCCAGAGTCCTGAATGGCTGAGGATGTCATGTTGTCAGTGAAACATCCACAAATATGAAAAGTCAAATCTGTCCTACATCCGGAAAAGCGCAGAGCACAGTCAAAAGCTTTGACGTATCCCCGACATCAGATCATAAATCAAGGAAGCTGTTCACGGTAAAAGAGAGCGGCACAATATATTAACTCTGAAATAAATAGGTTGTTGTGAAACTTGGAATATTTTCCTGTTTTGGCAGAAGCTACACTCTCATAAATAAGAGACATTAAACAGGACAATGGCAGGTGATGAAAAAGAGGACACAGATGCATCGGCTCTAATCACAACACAGAAACACAAACCCAACTAGAATTACACAAAGGACTGTTGTTAAATGCTAATGTTAAACTTCTCATTTCATCAGTGATAAAGTTTCTTCTTTGTCACAGAGATAAAATGAAAGAACAAAGTCAAGGACAGCACTGTGAATGTCTGTTCTTTTTGTCCATTTTTTTTATGGAAAGGTGCAGAGCTACTTTTATGACCATTCTTCTGCTGATGGATTAAATTTATGTTTAGTCTCACTGTAGTTCATATACTTTCAGCAGTCACCCAACAAACAGGGCACATCTGAGAATCGGTGCATTTAAATGTCAGGAGAGGCAGCTGCATCAAGTCAGCAGTTCATATGCTGGTAATGAAAAGCTTTTATCTTCACAGTTTCAACCTCAAACAAGAACAAATAGTAGCTGAGTCGCTTTTTGGCATGCATTTTTTTCAATTTCTCTGAGACATGGTGGGAATGAAATCATGTGGGCTAAAGAGAAATATTCCTTTTCAAATGTGTATGATAAAAACAGAAACGGCAAGCAGATTGAGATTGTTGACAGAGGTGAGTGTTTTACAGTATCATTGTGAAAAAGTGGCTTTGAATAGACCACATGACAATTAGAAAAGAAATGGAAAAAAAAATACATACATGCAAGTAGTAATGTGCATTAATACTCTTTTTTCACTCTGATCTGATACCAAGTCCAAGCAAAGCTGGTGTCACAGATAGCAATGCTTTGTTCAAAAAGTCTCATCAGGAGGTACACGGCAGCTGGTTTCAAATCTCAACTAAGAAAGGACTCTAAAACATGAACTATGCTTTTTCTAATCTCTTTTGATATACTTCATGATTAGTGTTGTTACTGTTTTCAGAGGAGACAAAAGCACCACATTGCAGATCTGGTTTCCTCAACATAAATCACAACCTCTGACTTGATCTCATTGCAGCTGCTGGAGGCGTTTACATACGGCTGGAGATCACATGACTACTGTGGTGTAGTTCCTGACATTTTATGAGGAATTTGATTCTATGCAGACAAGTCTTAAGGTATTAAGCAACTCTTGTTGTGTTTCAGTGGTGGCAGTATTTCTGTTGGTAGAGACAAAAACAAACTCCCAAAGTAATATATTTGTTTTCAGTTCTGTCAACTAAACAATTACCATTTATGTGGCCTATTCCTGCTTTGTGCAATTAGCAGCTGAACAGGCTGAAAGCTAACTGCAATCAATGTGCTTCGTAAAACCTTTGGGGTGGCATTAGAAGTGAGTATTGTTTACTTGAAAAAAAAATTGAGTAAATGAGATAAGTTTATTGGGAAAAATACTTTGCTGAAATATTAATTGACATTTGACATTAAACATCCCAATATATTGGAAAACTGAACTGTGCTGCTTTGTATTATGCATTCTAAACACAATTGTTTTTAAAGAATGTGTGTGATAATCTAGTTGCTTCAAAGATAGAATAAAAGCCTTCTTTCATAGACGTTGCATTTTTCAAGTGGACTCTCACATTTATCCTTATATACGTATTATGTACTTTGGGTGAACTCTCACGGGACTACAGGCAATTTAGAGTGTCCAGTAAATTCTGAATGCATGTTTTTGGTTTCTGGGAGGACAGTACAGTACCACCAATAGAGGAAATCGGGAGAATATGCAAACTGTTAAGAAAACTGACTGTCACTCTGTCAGTGATTTTGAGCCGGTTCCCGACACTTGTAGAGGTCAATAAAAAACAGTTGAACCACTGAAACTGAACCACCACAACATTCTGGAGCTCCTCTCATCTCAATGTGTATGGAAATTGTTTCAGTGCACTAGCTTTGAAATGGAATTGATTGCCATATTTATTATTGCTACAGTTTTTGAAAAAAAAACAAACAAAAAAAACCCAACAAAAACAGTCAGAGATCTAATGGGATGGACTCTAAGTCATTGGTCTTTGTGATTTACTCATCTGTGCTATACAGTTTGGACTGAGTTTGGTCAGACAGGAACTGAGGTTGAGGCTTGTTTTGACACGTTTCTCTCTTTGGCGTCTGTTACAGAACCAGACTCTGACCACCTCCTTCTCCAGATGAAGACCTTTGGCTATCCGAGCGATCTCCTGAGAGGATGGTTTGCTTTTCTCCACAAAGCTGCGCTCCAGGGCTTCTTTGGCTCCAAGGCTGCATTGTGTGTGTGTGTGTGTGTGAGAGAGAGATAGCGAGAAATCGGCAGAGAAGACAAAAAAAAAAGTGTAAAGATAAGCCAAATAAACAGAAAATTTTTCTATGTTTGTTCATGACAATACACACCTGATTGTTGTTCTCCTTTTTCTTTTCCGCTCATTCATTCCTAACTTATCGTTGTATAATGCTGCAGGGAATCAAAATATAGTCACTTTCGCGGAGGCATTGCTTTTCAGTAAGAGCATAGATAGATCATGCACTAAAACCATAAACATCCGGGGAAATTATTTTTTTTTGCAGATAAGACTCCAAACCAGTTTGAAATATGGATTCTTTTAACAATTACTAAGATGTTAAATCAATCAATCTACTATCATTATAGCTGTAACATAATGATAAATGTGTTCACTGTCAACATGTTCTTGGACGGGTGCAGAACTCTCGGTGATTTTGCGTCTTTTTTTTTTAACTTGAACTCGTGTCTTGTTTGAGCCTGTACAACTTTAACGTATACATGAATCATTCTTAGCAGAGAAAGTAGTCGCTCTGAGATGCCTGATCATCTTTTCTTAAAGGAACCGTCTTGTTACAACAAAAGCACTGACATTACCCTATTGAAAATAAATAATGATAACATTTTAAATAAACCCTGTGATTGGGGGGTTGCTGGAGTGAAGTTGAGTTGTGTGACTCACCACCAGCCAACTCGGCTTCGTCAAGCCATTTAGCCAGAATGGCCTTGAGTTTGCAGGCATTCTTAAAGCTCAGCTGCAGATTTTCAAAGCGGCAGATGGTGGTCTGGCTGAACTCTGAGCCGTGCACGGCAGCGAGAGCCTCTCCTACATTAGTCTGAGTGTAGCCTGAGGGTCAGAACAAAAACAGAAATGCTTAACAAACAGAGAAACACCACAGTGGATTGGTAATGTATCTCAGTGGTGTGGTGAAACCGTAACACAACTTCAAGTAGTTTTAAAAATATTCACCCAGTTTGATCCTCCGTATTTTGAAGTCATTGGCAAACATTTCCAGCTCTCGTATTTGTGGGGAATCCATAGCAAGGGCGTCTTCGGGGTCTCGCATGCTCTTTCTTTGGATGTCAGATTTTATCTCTCCACCGGGGCCCCCGGGGGCCTCGTCAGTTGAGAGGAGGGCCGAGGGCAGTGAGGAGAAACCATGGCTTAATGCACAAGAACCACTACTGAGACTGTGATCTGGGAACTTGTACAAGCAAGGCGTAAGAGACCCTGGGGAGAAAGAGCAAGGGGGAGCAGAAAAAGAGGGAAAATTGGTGGTGGAGAACACCAGGAAGGATCTCGGACCATTGAGTAGGTTTTATAAGCTGTGTGGCGACTATTCCCACATGTGTATTTAGAGCCTTTATTTTTGACGCAGAGACTGTTTCCACCTGCTCCCGAGAGGCACACTGAACTAGTGAGGATGAGGATAGCCGATCAGTTTCCTCAATAGTTTAATACTTAATTCAATTTTCCAAATCAAAACAACAAAATGACCCAAGTAGCTGGATTTGTACAGATTTACATTTACATATATTTTAAAGTTATTTTTCTAATGGATGATTTCCATGGTTGATGTCTTGACCTGAAGCCTTTCCATTAATACAAAAACTTAGATGAGTTAGGAACTTAAATGATTTCAATGCACTCGCAGTGTCTTGGTGAAATGTTATTCTTTTCGATGTCTCACCTGATAGATTCCAGTTTACCCAGAATTCAACAAGCCCTTTATGCAAGCCATGCTCATCCTTGGCTTTAGTGCGTCTGCACAAAGCTGAGTACACTTCTTATTCTTGTTTTAAAGAGCCCCTGTTCAGTTGGATTAAATATTGCACAACCATTTGAAAGACAGGGCAGCGTTAGTTTTGTAACTTGTGAGAAGCTATGACCTTGATGAATATTCGTTATTTCTACAGATTGAACTTAATTTTGAATGTAGAGATGGGACTGCTGGCTCTTGCTGCTAATGACATAAATGATATAAATGATAGATGGCTGCCAAAGTGCCATATGGGTGAATGACTAATTGCAGTTTGGAATGTAATGCGATGCTTCGCACCACCGTTCTGCACAACTGGTGTGAAAATAGGTGATAAACTGTGCTAAAAATGTCATATTCATTATTTTACCAACACATTTTAGAATAGCTTTAATTTGATGGTAATTAAAAAAAAAAAAAATCAACAGATTGTGATTGTATAGTCAACATTGTTGAAAAGGTTTTAATAAAGGACTATGCAACACTCCCCTCTTGTGCTGCAGCGGTTACACTACAAACTGAATTAGTCTGCAAATTGCAAGGAAATCGCTTCAATGAGAAAGAGTGTAGTTAGCGTCCTTTGTTTTGACTCTATATCAGCAGGTTAGTCTAATAATCTATTTTTGGTACCTTTTATTTTGATCAGGGCTGTTGTAGCAAAAAAACAACAACCTGTCATTTGACAATTATTTGCATACACATATTGCAAAATGTAAAACAGTTAAAAAAAAATGACTGTCATCAGGCTTTGTCCTATAATCCAAAGACTTTTAGATTAATCTATCATTACATTTTTTGATTTGTGCCTGCATGCAGTGTTGACAGACTATGAATATTTCATATTATGATCTTGATTCAAGATGTTTTAATATTTTGTTCCTACCATTTAACTTAAAGAGGCTAGTCCAAATATGAGACAGACACAAGCTTCAATTGGAAAACCACTTATCCTAAACCCCCATGGAGGGTTGTGGGTTAGAGTGAATGTGCTTAATTGGCATAGAGAGTCAGGTCAGCTGACCTGTCTACTTTTCAGAGTTTGTAGTGGATCAGCAACTGTATGAACAGCAGTGGAACGACCACAAGCCACGGAGTGAGTGGATTGTATTGAAAATTTAGCAGAAACGGCCCTGAACTCGAGGCGAGGTAGGTTCTATTGATCGATAGGGACATGGAGAATTGTCGGCAAGTTACAACGATTGTGATGTGACCTTTTCTTACCTGGCTGTGTTCTGTTGCTTTGGTGTTGATGCCGCCAATGAAGTAACATCTCAAATTGTGCACCAGAGGGAGGGAAGATGAAATGCAGCCTGTTTCTTTTTAATCCAGGATTACCATTATTGTTAACTTTGTCAAACACTAATGGATTACACTCTTGACTTTAAAAAAAAATGGACTACTTTCAGAGCGAAAATGGCAAGAGTGTCAAACCATCACATTGAAAGTGTACGTAGCAATTAGTGACACCTTTTCTGCTGAAGCTGGGAGAACACCGAAACAAAGCTTTAACTGAAACTCTGACCCGACTAAATATTGCCTGACAACGATGCTGTCTGAGCCATTTTGGACTGGACCCGCAGCTACAATATATTGACCTAAACTATTAAACGCAATAGCTGCCGTCAAAAGCTCCCTGAAAATGGGGTGGGTTTCCAACAGCAGAGAGCCGGGAAAAGGATGCCATCATTGACCTGATTCATTGTTCAGCTGAATCCATATACCAGCCCGAGTGCTATGTGGCAGGTTCTACACCCAGACTGCATGCTTTAGTGATTTCCTCTTGTACTGAATGTGTCAGGGAGAGGTTTGGCGTCTTCCTCCCTTTGAAATTGCTTCTATTATCTGCATGTTCAGTGTAGCCTGCTTTTAGTTTTAGTTTTCATTTGCCGATGTGACTGAAATTACTGTTGGAGGAACATGTGAAGTCAACTACAAATATTTGATGACTGTGTATGGGCAGAGTTTGTAGGTATCTGGAGTTGGATATTTAAATATGGATTATTCCTTTGTCCATTTGTGTGTGTATTAGAATTGACAAAAGTGACTTTTTCAAACCGAATTACAACAAACAGAAAAAAAATGGGAAAAAAAGTCTGACAATCAGATCAAGCAACATGACACAATATCAACCAGATAACCCTGACCATAGAGCAGATACAGGGTGATTAAAACTTTTCCCTCTAAGAGAAATATATTTTCAAACAATTATTTTTCCTTTGAGTTGTTTTTGTTTTTATGCCGAGAAAGAACATGTTTACTTTTACTTCTCCCAATGCAAACAAAGCGCTTACACTTAAAATCAGCATCACTGAAGTATGAGTGCGCCGTGCACAAGCAGCATCTCGCAGCTGTTTCTTATTGATGAGAAGGGATTTTGGGTAAAACCCTTTACCCCTGAGAACAACAACAAGCTCTTGGATGATTCAGCTGGAGGCATCCTTGTTGCTGGTGAGAAAGAGAAGACCTTTCCTTGTCTCTACCTGATGTCTGTGCTGATGCTCCCTTGGGGGGCCTACATAGAGCTATGCTGTGGTAAACACAGCAATTCTTTGTGTACTGTGGAGACGGACTGGGCAGCGGGCCCTGTTCATAACACATGTGGGCTTACTGGCTTTATGAAAACACCTTTCAAGCCTTTGTGGACACCGACCTCTCGGCTGCAGTACATGTGAACGATCCAGGTGTTTACCAGCTTTACGCCGACCAGACAAACAGTAAACACACTGACTGGATTCTGGAGTAAAAACTGCATGAATATTGTCTCAACCACGAACTAAACGTTGACAGAAATCACGTTATGTTCAATTTTAGGAATTTGAACTATGCAAGAAAAGTATGGAAAGCTGTGTTGGTAAACTTTTCCTTCATTATAACATTGCTTCTTGGCTATAAATCTTATCCCATTGTTTTCCGTGGGGTGTCATTAGTGGGATGAGCAGGAGAGAATGTGGGTTGTGCACATGCAAAGAATGAAATACAAAATCCTCTCTGCCTGTGCCAATCAGATTTTCTTTTGCTAATGAGTCTTGTTTTGAGCCGCTGGAGCTCCAGGTGTTAACAGTCAGGTTTGATTGGCAGCTCTCAATGCAGAGAGCTATCAAGATGAAATTTTGCAACCAGTGACAATCCCATATCTTTACAATCTGGAAGCAAACTCTATCCTCCAAGATTACAGTGCTCAGTCCCACAGAGCGGGTTTTTTTTTTTATCACAGATTAAAGTGCAGAATTTGGGAGTGGAGAGGATGGAATGGCCTGCCAGCGGTCCGGACTCCACTGAAGACTTGAGGGATCAACTTGGGCTGTTTGTGCCAGAGTGACTAACACAACCACGTTGGCTGACTGACTGGTGAATAATGCTGATTAGAAAATGGGATGCCAGCCTATGCAGCAGTGTCTTAACAGGCTGTATGTGAAGGGTGGTATCATGCTGTTGCGGCTGTGTTTGATTCATGCACACACAAATCATTAACTGCTAAATTGTCACTATGGTTTTTTTTCCTTCATACTTTGTGCTTCTTACAACATCCAACAAAGGTTCACAGCGAAGAAAAACTGGCATTGGTAGAAAATGTTTTTTTTATCCGTTCAACTTATTTCATTCTGCTGCTTCTCTCATCCCACAAATGGATTTTCGAACAAATGTGGCACGATTTAAAAGGTAAACACCGTATTTGTGAGAATATAAATTAAGGGTTGTATTTTTTTTTAAGGGAAATCAGTCTGAAAATTGAAGACCGTCATAATGGAATGGGTGAAAAATATGAATGCATTAATTCACGAACATAAGCATGGGTTAAAATAAACAGAATGCGGGCACTTAGCAGATGAGAGCACATTAAAAAATGAATTAAATAGTTGCTATTGTTTAAACAAATTAACCACATAAAATATGCACCTTTTTTTTCTTTTTTGTACAGGTACAACCTTTTGCAACTCACCTCCATGTTGTGTTGTTACTCTAGTCACATTTTGTCATGTTACTTGTATATTACCTGTTATTTTGGCTTGGTCTTTGACAACAGTTGTTTTAAGAGCCTATAAGAGGATTGCTGTTGAACCTCATAGAGTGTTGCATACTGTTCTGAATTACAAGTCACACACTGGTTCAAAATCAGAAGCTGGTCTCACAGCAACATATAATAATTGTCTCATACGTGCATAAAAAAAAAAATTAATTATAGCTATCTGTGAATGTACTGCTGCCCTTGTTGTGGAACTGATTACATGAGTAAAAAAATTAAAAAAAATTTTTTGAAGTGGGTCATTACAGAGACCTTGTGTTTAATCAGGTGTTCGGTCATGGGGTTAATATTTATAGTAGTAGCGGATGCAAATCTTGCAAGCTTGCAAAACTGAAGCCATGGAGGACACTGCCTTGGCCCTTAAAGTGCTTGGCAGACATACACTACTCAAAACGTGGGTCCTATTTAGCTATGATTCACTATAACCTGTAGAAGTGAACTTAATGGGATTTTTTAAATACACATGCCCAACTGCTCAGCATTTCAGTACTTTTTGCACAAATTTCAGTCATCTAACAAAGAGCTTAACGGAAAAATTCACGTCATGTGTTTGATTCATGAATGGACTGATACATGTCCTGGTTCAATTAGAAACGGTATTCAACAATTCAGAAGAATATTAGGGCCATTCAGAAAAAAATAAAAATGACAGGAGGTATATTTTATTTCATCATGCACTTCGTAGGCCCTTGAGTTGTTAAATGTACTACAGTATATTTCACTCGACTGGCAGTCTTACAGCAGGTTGTGTCGGCATGTTGCTGCTGAAAATAAAGTAAGAAAGTAAAGAGAAAATACAGCTTTCACAGTAAAAGTGAGCAGAATCGCTGAACTGGTAATTAGATGTGTATTTGTAAGTTGACATCCTACACATTTCACTTAAACATTTAATCCACCTTTAACATTAAAACTGCATAGTGCTACTTTGATAAAGGACAGCATCATTGTTCTTCTTGGACTTTAACTGTCATAATTAGTGTTTTGTTTGAGGATGCCAAATCTTTTTGTACCCTTTACTCTCAGATATTCTTCACTGGCTGCTGCTATTCCACTCATCAAGCAGATGTAATATTCAACACATGCAGCACAAACGTTACGTTCTTCAACCATGATATTAGTTACAGTGAATATACCGGAATGTATTGTAATGGTTTTGATGTTTTTGTTCTTTTGGCACCTACAAATAACAATACTCTTTCTCTTGTTTTTATGATCTGTGCTCTCATCCTAGATTTTACACTATTGGCCTATGGTGGATTGGAATTGCGAGATACCATCAGTTGATCACCACTGATCTGGCCTGGTTGTGGTTGGCAAGCTTGATTCACGTCATAGGAGAAAAGTCTACTTCCACCTTGCACATATTCTGCATGTTGCCCCATGTGCTCAGGTACTTTGACTTGTTTCCTCAATTGTAAAATATGGTTTAGATTAACGCTTGACTGTTGACTTTCAATATGTCATAAGGGACAATATTTATTAGTCTTTTTTTTTAATCTGTGTTAGCCATTTGTTGGATTAACACCCTGTCTAGGAATTGTCCAATCCATCAATGTCAGTGAGGATCGGCCCCAGCCTTCCTTGGCCCTTACTTGGAATAAGAGGGTGTTGAAGATTAATGGATGGTCGAACATTAATCTCAGTATAAATATCTGAAAATGAAACAAGGCTTTATAATCAATATCCCTAGTTTGAAAACCTTTTTTTCAAACGGGAAACATCAATCAGAATTTGGCTTATTTGGAATTTTGACCATCAAAACTTTTTTGGTAATAGAAATAGGCAGTATTTTGCAACAGTGCTGGCATCATTCCTCCCGACAGTTTACAACCTCCCTTTTTCACAGGAGCCCAAGTAGGTGGCGAGACATCTTTGACAGTTTTGTTTAGTATGTAAGCAGGAGCTCATGAGAATACCTTAAACAGTTCAGCCATGGCAATCAAGGCCAAAATTGATTTGGACTGGTGGAAGATTTTAAATTATATGGAAACCTAACACATTTTCTGCTTGATTTAATGGATTTACTGCTGGCCAGTG
>OMNM01035746.1:0-19309 GCA_900302745.1 Parablennius parvicornis | reverse complement strand
CAACAGATTAAATACAACTATTTACCACAGCTTATTAAAAAAAACTTTTTAAAAAATTAAACGCTGATCAAGAAAAGGTCAGAAAATCAATTACAACTAATCAAATATGCATATGTTCATTCCAAAAAGTTAATTAAAAACCAAATTACACCCAATTTCACATCAGTCTCTGAAACAGCGTGAAGTGTCCGATTTATCAGGCCTCATCACACACGAATGCATGCGTGTGCTCACACACACACACACACACACACACACACACACACACACACACACACACTACTATTAAGAGCTCTCCTAAATTGCTGGGAGCATGACCCAGATCAAGGACAGAGGAGACTTTGGCTGTACGTTGTGGGTGTGAGTGTACATCCCATTGAAAACATGAACTTAGAGCTGGTCTGCTCAAGTAGCTCATTACTGGTGGAAAAGCGGCACTCGGTGTATCGCCCCATGGCCTGACAAGGACTGGTCTGTCAAGTGCAAAATCTTGAGTCTGAATACACAGTGTGACAAGGCCTTTTGACTCAGCTGCTCTCCTGAAAGCAATTTGGTGATAGTGACAGTCTGTTAGAAGAAGGAAAAATGCAGCTACGCCACAAATGATCAGAGGGTTTGGATCTGTGTTTGAACTGCATGGTGTAGCACTCTTTCTTCATAACAAGAATGCTCCTGATTTGAGTGCTGGTTGGTGTGTGTGTATGTGTGTGTGTGT
Source organism: Parablennius parvicornis (assembly GCA_900302745.1). Taxonomy (NCBI): domain Eukaryota; kingdom Metazoa; phylum Chordata; class Actinopteri; order Blenniiformes; family Blenniidae; genus Parablennius; species Parablennius parvicornis. The sequence goes on along the minus strand of OMNM01035746.1, from coordinate 18,594 downwards.
GTGTGTGTGTGTGTGTGTGCATGTGTGGAGATTGCATGCCCTTAAAAAACATAGTTTTCTCTGGTTTCGTCTTACAGTCCATGAACATGCAAGTGTGTTTTAATCAGTGATCTGAATTGTCTATAGGCGTGAATGTGCTGTGCCTCTCTCTGTGTTCGATTTATCAAGGTTGTACCCTGTCTTTACCCATACATCAGCTTCAGCCCTCTGAGCCGGATATATATTTACACTGGAGTTCATGACACATTTTAAAAAATCAGACACTAATGGTAAATATAGCCTTCACATATAAAGCCCGCTTTCAACATCACCTCAAACACACAATCGCACATGCTTCTGTACAAAGTACTTTATCTGAATAATGAGAGAAACTGTGTTCGGTGTCCTGCCCAATTTCCAAGTTAAGCTCAAAGTTGAAGAAATCCACCAAACTCATCTTGCATTCACTTAGATTGGAGCCTCTGTCTTGAGGTCCATGGCCTGGCTGTGACGTATCACAAATTAGTGAGTGTGTTGCATCTGAGCCGAGTCAATCCAAGGTTGCTGGCACCTCATTAAATCTAATCACTGTCGTACACAGGCTCATTAAAAGTTTGTTGAATGGAGAATGAGACAGGAGGATAAGGAGCGTAAGAGACAAGTGCCATCATGCCGATGCCCTCACCATCTGTGGTTTATACAGCTTCATAAGGCACGTCCCATTCTGAATGTGTAGCACAGCACAAAGTAAATACTACAAATCAGAGATCTAAATCAGGCCTGAAATCAACCCTGATGGCAGCACTCTGCTGATGATTTGGATAGTGCAAACCGTATCAATTTCCTCCTCTTGCAGTGCAAGGCATTAGACTTGCTAATTCAGTCAATTTTTTTCTGTTCACTACTGAATAAATCCATAAATATTAATACATTTACACTCCCCTCCTAGCGGCTTGTCATGTGTTCAAGCTTTGCTGGCGATGAGATGATACTGTTAATTAGGTTTGCAGTAATAATGTTAGCAGTGTACCTACAGACAAGCTGACATGACGAGGTGAAGACTTCTCTGCCTTTCACAGTGCTTGACAGAGTTCACTGAAAACAAGGTATCATAGAAAACACTAATAGGATACATGGAAGGCCAGGGTGAAGCTGTTCATCATATAAATTCACATTTAACTGACAAGCGAGAAATGCAAAAGATGTTATTTAGAAAATAGTGACAATGTTATGTAATGTTATGCAATGCATATGTACCGAACAGTAAATTTAAGTACACAATGACTACACACTGCACAGCATGTCGTTCACAATACAAATGCACCCATTAGAGTAAAATCAATTATTCATCAATTTTTTCCACCACAGCTTTGACCAGAGCAGCGAGGCACCGGCCCACAGTCGGGTTCTTCACTTCAGAGGTCGTTTTGTCACATGTCTTCAGCATGTGGCCTTTTTTTTTTTCAATATCCATCACCAACAACGTGCTGCAGAGCACAATGCATGCTGTGTGCCATGTTGCTACCGCACCATCTACGTATAGGGGCACAACCTCAACTTCATTTTGTGAGGTTTTAGGAACAATAAAATGTACCATGTGTCTTGTTTTACTACAGCTGAAAAGCAAGTTATGGATTTTAGAAAATCATTGAAACATAAGATGCAGATTTTTCTGTTGTTTTTAATTACTTAAATGAAAATGTTGTACTACCAGTGTAAAATGAAGGATAATTATTTCAAAAATGTTTTGTCTGTTATTTCTACAGCCTGTCAAGCTACTTAAACATGTTATTAGGATAATTGCAGCAATCAGCTCAAATTAAAAAAATGAGGGGAAAAAAAACAGATCAAATATTTTTCGATAAGAGTATTTTATTTTTGTTTAACAGTGATATAATGATGAGATTAGGAAATTAGAGGACATCCCAGATTTTGGGACTGGAGAGGATGGGATAGTCATTCAGCAGTCCCAACCTCAAACTCGTTGAATACTTGTGGGATCAGCCGGGCGTGCTTTTTACGCTAGAGTAATCCGCACAACCACATTGGCTAGTTAAAGTATGGGACGCTGTCCGAGAGCAGTGTGACCAAGGTGATGAGGAGGTGGTGATAGGCTTTTGTGGCTGTATATGGTTCTTCCACATGCTACTAAAAAATACTGGGATGTGCCTCTATACATTTCTATAAAAACATGCTCAACAAGAAAAACTTCAAATGCCTGTACCTTACTGCACCACCAAAGCTACAGGACTCACAGTGTAGTTCAAGGACATCTCAGTGAGGGCAAACATGCTGCCAAAGGGGCTTAAACCAGAGCCCATCACAGTAGTTAAAGGACAGAAACCCTGCTCACTATTCCACATTCATGTACCAAACAAACATTCAAGGGCAAAACAACCAGATGGAAAGTCATCCTAAGCCCAACAGCAAACAGAGGTCCAACATCTGTTACAGAGATGTTTCCAAGCCCACTCTGGAGCTCAAAACAAGTCTCACTTCACCTTTCCTGTCGTTTTTTCTGAGTCCAACCTGGCAAAAAGATACAGATGGGATCACAAATGCTCCCTGGATACTGCTATTAAATTTCACTTTGAGCTAATGCTTGCTAAAGTCTCATTAAATCCCAGTCAGAGATAATACACGGTAAACTCCCACAATGGTTTGATTAGAAGGCACGGGGCCTTCCATCCTGCTGATTATGTTTTTAATCAGATGTTTCCTGTTGCAGAGCAAACAAGGCCTATGAGGAGGGGGAAAAAAGAGGGAACAAAGCAAAACAAGCTGAGCAAGCAGGAACAGCTTTTTTGTGTGTGTGAGTGCATTGTTTCTGGGTTGATGAGAGCAATTGAGGGTGGATTTTATTCAGGTTTAGATTTCCAGCGTTATTTCTGACATACTGCAGAAACGTTCTGGTGGAAAAGGGAATGGGTGAACAAAAAGGCTGAATCGAGCACATGATTAATATAATGCATTTTCTAGTTGGACCTTTTTAAGTATTAGCTGTTTATGCTTGTTTCTACTCAGCAGGGCACTTTTGCTTTAAATGAATAATCAAAACTATTACTCACTGCTACTGTTGACATAAACACATCTAAGCTGTGCAGAGGAAAAGCTGCAGAGGAAGAATTGTTCCTTGTATGGACTTTTAAATATGCAGAGACATTTAGTTTATCTCACATAGTGAATATGTGTGCAATTTGTGCGTGGTTTTGCTTGATCACTATATATAAATAGCTTATGTTTCACCGCACAGATGGTACACAACCTTTTTAAAGTATTATGGAGAGGACCTGCGATGAGTCAGCAGCTGTCTCTGTGCTTCCTGCTTGTTCAGACGGTAAGATTTATCTTTGCCTCCACATATCACTACAGGACACCCTGCTCAGCAAAGTCAGAACAACTTTATTCAGGATTACTATTTATCCCAAACAACGTTCTCCTGGTTTTTCTTAGTTTTTTGGAGATGGATGCATCATTCAGTGAATCCCCAGAAAACATATATGACTTTCACACAAACATTTTTATAATGTGCCATGAGTTTAACTTCTAAAAAAGGAGGACCCACGTTTGAGTCCATTTCTGGAGAATGCATGTGTATGGGTTTACTCAGGGTGCTCCAGTTTCCTCCCACCTTCCAAAAACAAGCATGCAAGGTTATCTGACCCTAAATTGATGTGCATGGGTGTGTTTCCAGGGTGTCACCCATAGTCAGCTGAGATCAGCACCTTGTGATCCAGATTTGAATAAAGCAGCACATAGGATGGATGTATTGACTTAGCGTTAAAATACATTATAATGTATGTTGTGAATTGCCTCTTAGTTAATGTCTCTCCATGTTGGCACCGAGGGGAGTTGTTACACTTTTGCTGCGTTGGGGTGGAATGACCTCCTGTAGTGGTTCTTATTAGAGTGGACCTCAAGCGGTCTCAGACTGAAAACTCACTGCTGTCTGACTAATTGTGTTGGTCACAGCAAAATAACTCAATACATGGGCTAACATGGGCATACAAATTAGCTACTATTTACCACTTTGCAAAGTAGCAGAATTACCAACTAGTTAGTGGAAAACATTAGTTTTAGTTGTCCCTCTTTATTAGGATGTCCTAATGTATTGTTAATTTGTTTTGACACAGTTGAGCAGTCAGCACAGAGCAGGTCAGCGTAATGAAGTGGCTGGAACACTTTGTATGAAAGGCATGTTTTAGGCATAGTCTTGTTCTTATACACCTGATTATAGAGAGCAGCTTGTTATCAGGAGTGGTGCAGATCTCCACGATTACACATTCATTAAATTCTGGTGTATTGCAGCAGGAAGTAATTGAAAACCTAACAGTACCATGCCCACCGGGCCTGCCAACTTTTGACTTGTGCTTGGAGAGAAGCTTCAGCTGGCAGAGAGAGTAGGATACAATTAAAAAGCATGCACAGTGACGTGGTGGTTAATATATTTTGCTTTATTATGTGAATTCTGTGGATTCAGATGTGGGTCAGGCCTTTCTTCGTGGGGATTACATGTCCTGTGTAAATGTGACGAACTGTTTCTTTGTGATGGACTGGCGAACTGTCCAGAATGTACCCTTGTTTCTCATATAGTTAGCCGAGATCAGTCCCACCTCCACGACCCTGCACTGGATGAATGCATAGAGGAAGGATGGATGCTTTCTTGTGTTTTTTTTATCTGCAGTTCATAGAAAGTATGTTATTCTTGGGTACATGGGTGTCAAGAAAATTTTGTTTTGTGAATTCCAGGTTCAATCCACTGGATATTGGAAGAAAACCTTTAAACGGTTACAGTAAAATAGCATTATGTCTACGCTAAGCTTGAACTGGACTACGAGACAGCTTAATCCCATCATATTCAAAGACGTACAAGCACGAGGAATAAATAGGTTTTACATCTGGATTTAAAATTCAAAAGTGGGCAGCTCCTGTGAGAGCAGCCGACAGTTGATGGCTAAAAAGGGGGGCAGGTTAAAGAAAGAGCTGTTTTTCCTGGATATTCATGTTTCTTGACAACAAATAGCACTGAGTTATAATGTTTATAAGTACATCAGAGTGAGACATCCAACATTTTTGTAGTTTAGCCTTTTATATATGGGAAACTATTGCTGAAAGCTAAATGACTAGTATAATCCACAGTTTTATTCATTAATTTATTTTTTAAACCATAAATATCATAGCAAATAGGACTGTTAAAGTACATCCTCAGAGGAACAGTTGGTCTCCTGTGCTGCTAAGAGCAGGTGTCTCTCACCTGTGATCAGTTTTTCTATTCAATCCCTGAGCAGAACCTAAGAGAAACAAAGAAATGAACGGCTTTGTGAATGTGTGATGAAACAAACCCCGCCCCAGAAATCTGCTTATGATAGCAGTTCTAGCATATCTACAGAACATGGTGCAGCTGGACTATACGAGAAACTATTCGCACAGTGAGTTTATTTAGGTATGTCATCTGTGAAACAAAAAGCACTTTCATTTTAACACATAAACTGACAAAAAATAGTAGACAAAGGAAAGACATTTACATATAAACATGATGTCTTCTCATATGGAATCGAGATGTCTCACTTATTCTTTATGGTAACTGTTATAGTGATCATTACCATAATAACAAAATGGGAAAAAAGTCAGAAGTTGGCATAAAAGAATATTTATAGAAGCTTTTAACAACCATATTCTTGTTTTCTGTCGACCATTATTCACTCCTGCTGATGTGTCTGTACAAAAGACTGCTCTATCTCTGCTGCTCTTGGTATGAGCAGACAATTAGAGGCTGATTGGAAGAAAATGAACAGCACGGGTTGAAAAAAACGAGGGGAAATTAGAATTGAGGTTGTTAAAAAAAAACGCTGGGCAGAGAAAGGAAAATGAGGCTGAGATATAAATTAAACAAAAGAATAGCAATGGGAAAAAAAGCACTTTTTCTTGAGAAAAGGAGAAATTAATTGGGCAATCTTTAAAGGATCCAGATCTTTTCTTTTCTCTGGGCTGTGGTGTTATTAATCACCGTCAGACAGCTGAGTGAATTATTCTCTGAGAGTGATAATGAATGATGAGGGAGAGTGTGTCCAGTCTTGTCTGATAGAGCTTGCTCAGTGCTGGGAATAACGATCCATCTACTCACAGAGTTACAGAGCACTGGGGAATACAACAACAGACCTTCTACATGAGTTGGATTTGAATTACCTTTGGGAGCCATCATCACAACGCCCACGACAGGAGATAAACTATGAAAGGTGCTTACTGTCACACAGTAATATGCTGTTGTATCGTACTGAATGATTGAACCTAAAATAATCAGGGAAATGTCTTTGTGGAACAGAATTTACAATAATAATTAAAGTATTTCTTAGCCTTATTAGCACTATAAAACATATTCCTCAAGCATGAGTTGGCATACATATTCTTTATAGACCCTGACTTTTCTTATTGTGTTCAAACTTTTTTCTTCTTCTTTTTTTTTTTGATTATTTCGCCATGAAATTTAATGACAGCATTTCCGGCAGAATGAGATGTAATTACTTGATAATCACTAACTTCTCATCTAGCATCTGCACCTGGAATAATTACAGTTTTGGCACTGGCACAAGGAAAGCAAGCTGCACCTGTTTTGAATGGTAACAGCCCGACAGAAGGATGCCAGTTGTCAGTTCCTATCAGTCCCATGAATATGAGTTGAGTTTCAGAGAAACAGGGAGGCTTGTACAAAGGTTTCTGGACTTGAAAATTAACTTTATTGATTCTGCCTAAAGAAGGTGAAAAAATTAAAAGCAATTTCTTATGAATTATAGAAGTCCTATGGGCAAAAGACATGAAAGTGAACCATGAGAAGAAAGGAGAGGAGATTGCTGCCAAAATTAAAAAAAAAAAAAAGCTTAAACAAGCAGACCGCTAATTTCAATGTTTCATTCACAACACTGTGCCTAACCCATCAATGTCAATTACTCTGCAGTTATCTACCAAAAATTATACTTTGTTTACCAGTCAGTTGCGTTTAAGACCCTTTTTAGTTAAAATAGCTAGATTCTGCAACAGAGTTCATGGCCCAGCGAATAGGTCTGGACTCGAATGCTGACAGTGCCAGATTCACAGACAGTGACGGACCTGGCTGGTTTTCTGCCCTGGGCAACCCCCCCAACCCCCCCAACCCCCCTATTTCACAGTTTACAGTCTAGAGGTGCACATTTTAGAGTTGCAGATTGAAGCAATATGGCAACTACATCCACATCTGCATCCACCTGGAGCTTAGGCCAACACTGAGCTCACATGAAGGTGATGGCATTTTTAATAGCTTTATTATGTATGTTGACCGTTTGGGACTTGGGACCAAGCAGTGCTCCTTGGGTGAGTACATCTAATAACATGCGGAGCATACAGGACACTTACTATAGTGGCACTAAATCTAGTGCAGCAGGGCACCCTGAGCCGCCACTGACTCATATGATTTTGGTCTTCAACTTTAATCTGCCTGGGCTTTTACCTAAACTTCAAGGTTTTCTTGCTGTATACAATTTTTCTCTTTCACTTAATGAAAAGCAATATCTGGCTTCAACATATTAAAAGACTGCTTTAAAATGTAATGTGAAACAAAGATTAATGATGGTTGTTCTTCTCTTACTTCCATCTGGAAATGTGGAACCAAATCCTGGACCTGAGCTGAAATATATCCAAAACCCAGCTGATTTCAAATCAATGTCTGACTTAAAATTTGTTCACCTTAATGTGCATAGTTTATTACCCAAGATATACATAGTCAGAATATGGGTGAAATCAACAGATGAAGATATTGTGATCATTTCCAAAACATGGCTTTCCAAATCTATTTCTAATGACGACATCAACATACTTGGATACAATGTTCATCGTACGGATAGGCCCAAGAAAGGTGGTGGCGTAGCCATCAATGTACAATCAAGATTTGATGTATCAATTGTTCTGAGTCTATTTCTAAAAATATTTAGTTATTGGCTTTGAAAGTGGAAATAGTTAAGTCCCTGTTTACAACTGTCGTTGGGTGCTGCAGGCCTCCATCTGCAACCAAGGAAGCATTATCATCATTACAGCATCTCTTGTCTAAATTAAACTATGACAAACTCTTATTGGCTGGAGACTTGAATTCGGACTGGCTTAATACTGTTTCTGGTGAATTGAAATCTTTCTGTGACTCTACTAATCTAAGTCAGTTGGTCAACTTACCTACAAGGCCAAATTTAAAGAGCCCTGATAGTGTACTTTGATTGATTTAGTCCTAACAAATGTCCCACATAATTTCTCATCAATGGGTGTGTTCAGCAATGATTTGAGCGATCATTGTGTAGTTGCTACTTGCAGAAACACTAAAATCCCCAAATGCAAACCATGTATTATTTGCAAGAGAAATTTTAAAAGATTTGATGAGCAAGCTTATCATCATGATTTGTCTTTGGTTAATTGGGGGCAACTGAGTCTGTTGCCAGATGTTGAGCTGGCCTGGGTATGTTTCACGGGAAGTTTTATGAAGATTGTAAATAAACATGCTCCTATCAGGAAATTCTGAGTCAAGGGATGAGAGAACCCTTGGTTTTCTCCCAAATTGTCAGACTCCATCTATCAGCGCAATGTGGCATGGGCCAAAGCCAGGAAAAGTGATTGTCCAACTGACTGGTCTACTTTTAGGCAATTAAGAAATTAATATACTTCTCTAATCAAGAAGGCTAAATCAGAATATTACCTGTCCGTCACAAAGAGAAAACCTCAACAATTCACAGAAATTATGGAAAGTGATAAAGTCTCCATCTATAAATAGAAGTACTCATTCTCAACCAAAATGCGTCTTAAAAGACTCTGTCCCTGTCTACAATAGGACTGAGGTATTAAATAGCTTTAACAAGCATTTTGTAGCATATTGTTCTTTGTTTGCCTCCACAGGAGCAGCCCCTGTAACTCCCTGCACAGAACCTCCAATGTCTTCTGGAGAGCTTTTTAATTTTGTTCCTTTTACTGTGCAGGGAGTGCATAAAGCTCTCAAAGTATTAGATCACAGGAAACCCCCTGGACCAGACCAGATCGAGCCTTATTTCCTGAAAACAGCATCTGATTTTATAGCACAGTTTCTTACGATAACCTTTTTAATCTCTCAATCCAAAACAAAGAAATCCCACTCGTTTGGAAGTCAGCTGTCACCCCTATTTTAAAAGGAGGAGATCCAGCTACTCTAACTACAGGTCAATATCAAATTTGTGTGTCTTGTGAAAAGTTCTTGAATCTCTAGTTTGTGATCAATTAAAAGAGTTCCTGCAGTCTAATGAACTTCTCTCTAAACTGCAGTCTGGCTTCAGGAAAAAGAACAGCACCATCAAGGCTGCTACAAAAGAAGATAAATGACATACTTGTTGCTCTTGATAAAAAGCAATATTGTGCTTCCCTTTTTATTGATCTGTCAAAAACTTTTGACACTGTGGATCGTGCTATCTTAAAACATAGGTTTTCCATGCATGGGACTAACCATGTTGTTTCCTGGTTTCAAATAATTTGAGTGAAAGGAGTCAGTGTATTAAATATGACGGCCTGTGTTCTGAATTTCTGAACATCACAAGGGGGTGCCACAGGGTTCAATATTAGGACCCCTCCTGTTCATTATATATATATATCAGTGAATTAGGACAAAATGTGTCTGATGCTAATTTCTCCGTTTCTACCATTTGTACCATTTCCATTTCTACACTGATGACACAATAATTTACTGTTTTGGATTGAACCCTGCTAAAGCTATCTCTGCAGAATCTCTGCAGAAAGCTTTTGATGTGGTCCAGCATACTCTTCTGCAGCTAAAACTGGTACTCAATGCTGAAAAGATCAAACCAATGTTCTTTTCAAACACAAAGAAGGTGCCTGTCCTCTTAGTGTCCACTGTTGAGGGAAATGTCATAGAGGTGGTCCACACATATAAATACCTTGGTATTTTGCCAGGGGACTTCCTGACTTTCAAGCCACATATAGACAGTCTAGTGAAAAAACTTAAACTCAAATTGGGCTTTTGCTTTCGAAACAAATTTTGGGGTTTTTTTTTAGACAAAAAAGCACCTTTTCACAGCAACGTTTTTATCCAATGTAGACTATGGAGATGTATTTTACATGACTGCCTCTGCTCAATGTCTCCATAAGATTGACACTGTTTACCATACTTCTCTGAGGTTCATAACTAACTGTAAGGCCTTGTCGCATCATTGTGAACTATACTCTCGAGTGGGATGGCCTTCTTTGTCCTCCAGGAGGAGGACTCAATACACTTTTATTTATAAGGCCGTGCTTGGACTATTGCCTTCATACATCTGTGACCTAATAACTCGGAGAAGTGTTGATTCATACAGCTTACGTTGAAGTGATCATTTGTTGCTCGCTGTTAAGTTCGCCTGTACAGAACTTGGAAAAACTCTACTCCTTCTACATGGAACATGCTGGTAAAAGACTGTAAAATCACTGAACTTATCCTATTGAACTCTTTTAAGTCCAGATTGAGAGCACTTGAGTCGACCTCTTTAAATTGTAAATGTTTTTTATAAAGTGTTATGTAATTTTATTGAGTTTTAAATTGTAACTGTTTTTTATAACGTGAATGTAATTGTATTTTTAGCTTTGTCATTTTAAATCGTGACTGTACTTTTGCTGCCTCTTGCCCAGGACTCCCTTGAAAAAGACGTTTTTAATCTCAATGGGATATTCCTGGTAAAATAAAGGTTATATGAAAATTAAAAAAAAAACTACAGGGACATAAACAAGCACATTTAGTGAAGTTTGGAGTGAGGTGAGTCACGTACAGGTACAGGTGGAAACCATCACCAATGAAAAGAAGCCATTACCTTAAAAGAAAAAAAATAGACCTTTAAACAAATAAGGATATAAGATGCATCAGCAAAAATGTTGGGGAGAAAAGCAAATATAATACTTTTAAGAAGCACTAGTCACCAACCAAATACATTTTGTAACTCTAGATTTTTTGGATGTACACACAAAACACCATATTTGGCCAAAAACCATGATCAAGATGAACATGAATAATAAGGATGCAACACAAATTACAAACTGGAAACAGACAAGATGACAGTCAGATCTGATAAACTGAACACACAGGGGTAGAAGGGCTGATGAACCACAGGGGAGCAGAATAAAAGAATCAGGAAACAGTGGACACACAGTGGATATACAATAGTATAATTGAATGTGAAACATGACACAAGCAAGACCAACATAACCAGAAGATTGAGAGTAATGGATGGACAAGAGTGACGACTTGTCAAGACATTAACTTGAATTAACTGTTTTATATAAAACAAACGCAGACAGATCTGAGCGGACAAGAACAGAGAACTGTGTAAACTGAATCACAAGACAAACATGTGCTGTTAGTAGCGTGGTAGAGCGGTCATCCCCGTATTGGCGGATTGCAGGTTTGATTCCCCATCATCACCTGTCCACATGTAAAAGCATCCTTGAACAAGACACTGAACCCCAAATTACTCCCAATGACTGGACTGAGTGCCTTGCATGGCAGCCGCCTCTTTGTGTGTGTCTGAATGGATAAATGCATAATGGGTAAACAGCGCATAGCACATTGCTCAAGCAGGTGAAAAGTGCTATATAAGTGTAATCCATTTACCATTCAATGATAAAACAGCAAGATAGCAGGATGTATAGTAAGATGAGAACAGAGTTTAATGCAACTCACATCAGCAAAGCGTCACTGTTGGTAAGACTTCGTCACTATGACTGACAATCCGCAGAAATGCACACAAAGCTCCTTAATCTGCTCTGTGCAACCGGTGATGAATATGAATGAGGACATGAATATAGATGAGAAAAGAATAAATTAATATTGATGAAGGCTAGTCCTCCTCTTTCTGACTGATGTTGTGAGGACACAAAGCGGAACCAATCAATCATCACAGAGCAACCACATGATTGGCAGCCTGGTTCACACCAGCTATAGGTACATATGTTACTATTTAAAAACACACATTTGTATGATTTAATGGTTCTCCAAATATCTTAAATTTTTTTGGCTGTTTTTTTACAACTCATTTCTGATTATGCAGTGAGACATTGAATGTCTCAGCAATAATTAAGCATGGGTTTGTTTGAAAATAAAATTAATGCATTTACTCTGACGAAGTAATACCATCACTGTAAATGTTTGCTAGGATGATAAAAGCAAGTGCATACATTCTCCTGAATGCTTTAGTCGTTATTAACTGATTAAAACCAACTCCAGAGCATAATGAGGCATGGCAGTCAAATGGCAAATGCATTGAAGGAAAATATTGGCTTGGGTCAGAGGTCAAGATTTCTTACTAATCTAATAGTTTGACTGCCCTAAAGCACCAGAGTAGTGACAGTGGCTAATTCACATTGATTTCATCTTTTCAGAGTCACACAGCACTGAGTTCCCTCAGCTTTAACTTCATTCTGACATAAAAAAAAAAACAAAACAAAAAAAAAACACTCTTACCGAGAGAAACATCCCAGCGCTTCATTTCAGAGCTAATGCAGCGTCTCCTGTACCTACAGTTATGGGATCATTTACCACCCGTTTACCTTGTGCTTCACTCAATTTACTGCAGGCCTTCTATTTCCTGTAATGATTCAGGAACTTCCAATGACTATGTAGATGCCACATTGTTCCCCCTCCCACTATCAGAGAGATATCGACTGTGTAGCCTACGATCCCCGCAGGAGTGAAATTAGTCTTGGTAAGAGCTGAAATGTCCGCATTGACACCTTCATGTTATTGTATTTGCAAAGAGTCACAGTCAGTTCATGGGCTCTTTATTAGATGACAGAAACATCCCTGCCTCTGGAGAAAGAAGATTTATTTTACAGATACTGTGCTGATACACATGAGTGTATCACTTATCACACTTAATTTTGTATACATATGTGGATATGTAGAAATTAAAAAATTGAAGGAAAAACTTGCATTTATGAAGTCAGTGTCCATGAGAAAATTGATAATGGAATCACTTGCTGTTATAATTATACTATTACTGCATATTCCGAAAATGGTTGCAAATGCTGTCTCCATTAGATTTACAAGATAATCACTATTCATTTTGTTGTTAAATATCCTGAGTCATTATACATGGATTTTTGTTCTAAATACACTTTTAAATTAGTGAACAATGACAACTATTACATTAATTTGTCATTTATGATGGCAATTGTATTTGGAGGGGGTCACACAGTAGTGGTTAGAGTACACACTTCGACGTCGTTCTCAGCAGGTTTTAAATGTTCTCTCTGTGCAAGGATGGGATTTTCCTTGCTGCGTTGGTTTCACAGTCTTAAACCATGTATCTTAGGCTATTTGGTGACTATACAATTGCCTGTTGGTGTGAATGTGAAAGTCTGTGTGTATGACCGTCAGTCTGTGTTTGTCCTGCAATGAACTGACAAGCTGCTTAGAGTGCACATTGCCTCTTGTCGATAGTCAGATGAGTTTGGCTCAAGCTCCACACAACCCTAAGTTGGAGAGAGCAATATAGAAATGGATTGACATGTATGGAGACTTTTCAGATTGGTGGTTCCTTAGCAAATCTGTTACTAGCTTGGGTTTAATGACACAAACGTGAGACTGATTTGTATATTATCATACCCATCTCTGTGAGAAATAAGAAAAGTATCTTTTCAAGAATATATTCAAAAGAAAGACTGCAAAATAAAAATCAAATTTTTACAAGATTAGATGACCTTTGGTTAAAAAAATTGATTTATCTACATTCTTTATAATGAGCATAAAGGCAAAACTTTCCATTGAATCGTATTCTCCACTGTGATGTCTGGTCACGGCTGTCGAATGCAGATGTAAAGGTTAATTGAAGCACAATCAAAAAAAAAAACATATTTCTTTGTGTGAAATGTCTTTTACAAAAAGGAGAAAAGTAAATATTGCTTTCCCCAACTCCAAAACACCAGGATTTTTTCCATGTTACGTCTGCATACACAGACAGCTATTAAGCCTGCTAAGATCACAAATAAGCTTCAGTATCCACGTTGTCAAATATGTGCTGCCACTATCAAAATCTGCTGTCTGTGTTGCTGTCACTTTTTGAGATTCCAGCGACAAGGACCGTATCGACAGTGGCAGGAATCCCTCAGACAAGTGTGGTGGTGCAAATATGTGACATGCATCCATAGTGGCAGTGTTGTGTGACAGGCCTAGACATGGCTGTCTACCCTGTGTCATGAGACAGTGTGTCAGCACTGCGTGGGACATTTCCCCGGGGTATCAGTTTGTGCAAAAGACACACTAAAACAACTGTTGTCTCCAGTGAAACCTACAGAGTTTACAAATCACGATTAAATAGTAAATGAGTGGTCATGCACATAATTGGGGAGTAATTTGTCGCCACTCGAAATAAAATGTAACATGATCATCTCTGGGGGTGAACATAATCAGCTTATATGGATAAATGTCTTTTGTACAAAGCCCCTCTGAAGGCTTTTAGTCCACCAAAGGTGGCTTTTCCACGGGGGTGCATTTATGTTGCTTTTCTACTTGACAATACACATTCAGGAGATGACAGCTCACAAAAGAGCTAACAATGAGCCAGAGAAATGGAAGTCTCTATCATGGCCATACATTGATTGGGAACAGCACAAAGAACATGCTAAATAAGATCATAGACTAATTTTTTTTAATTGGGAATTGGGCTCAAAATTTAGACATGACCATAGGTTGATAGAGAGGATAGATATTTTTAAAGCAAGAAACTGCACTCCCATGTACCATAAATCAGAGTTTTTTTTTCTCTGTCTGCTCTATAGAGCCAATTAGTCAGATGGATGTGCAGTGTTATCTTCACTCTGACTCATCCCCACTTCGCAGTCACACAGTCCCTGTAAACCGCTGTGGTCGAATAGTTCCTGATATAATCGGTAATAAAGAAACAGCCAGGTGATATTTCTGCAATCATAGTGCTTGAAGGAGAGAAAGCAGAGGTTAATGTCCTGTGGTGCCATATGTACATGCATCTAATCATATCAACTGTAAACTGTCGCAAAAAATGACAGTGTGTTGTGCTTTGGGGTGAATGCTGATGCCTGCTGTAGTCATTATAGTGATGACATTCGAAAAACGTATGGGTACATCCAGGACAGGTTACCAGCACATCACGGGGCGAGCACAGAGAGACAGACAACTACTCACTCATATACAAACAATTTAGAGCAACAAATTCACCAAGTGCAAATGTTTTTGGACTTTGGAAGGAGGCCAAAGGACAAGGAAAAACACAGAAGTACAGAGAAGAAGCAAACTGCAAATAGAAAGGCTCCCAAGGCTTGATTCAACCGAGGAAACTAGAATGCTATCAACCACAAGATTATTATCCCGTGGCCTGATTGACATTGAAACCTAACTACATTTGGGTACGTGTTTAGATGTATTCTATGTGAACCAGTAGGGGGCCCTAGTAAATAAACACAAGTCCTGGCTTGAAGAGGAAACAAGTTTCTGTGGTCTGCCAACAGGCTTTTGTCTTTGTTTATAGTGTGGTTAATTCCTTGACCCCGATGTGGTGAAGATGAAAAAGGACTTCAAGGATGCTTCTTTCCTGTATAAAAAGTTTTATTATCAAGTCAATAGCATCGAGGATTTGCAGACGGTGTTCGGTCTGGTGAGGAGCCTCTGGGCCAATCTGGACGCACACTGCCGCACTCTGATCGTGTAACCCAACTTATACCTTATAGACATCGCAGGCGGGACATACATATGTTACCAAATTAGAGATGAACTTTCGGGTTCAGAACATGGTCACATACTAAGAGTAAAAATGTTCTATCCACGTAAGCTGACATAAACAGGCCTCTCAACCAACGTTGTTAATCAACCTAACTGTCATAACAAGAAGGTCTTAAGTACTCCTAACATTAACATCGTATAGAAAGACATTCCCATCCGCGCATCCAACACACGTCCTCCCGTTGGAGATGAACACCGAGCCAAACCAGACCACGTAGGCCCAAAGTTCACTTCAATAGTTTTGGGGGTTTTGCACGAAGATAAAAAAAAAAGACGGAAGAATTTATATGGTAGTCATATCAATGGAAGAAAAAAAGACAAAATGATTATAATCATATCAACGGAAGACAGAAAGATTAATAATCATGATCTCTTGGAGGCAAAGCGTGTGTAATACCCGTGACCCATTCATATTTGTTCTGTATCAGTGACTGCTCAGAAAATCACACCAAAAAGAAAAGACGAGAAACATTTTAGAGCAGGGTGAATTACTGCAAGTTAAACTGTACACAGTTTAAGGACGACAACGAAAAGTCAGACTATAATAAGAATGGAGGTGAAAATTTTACACCTTCACAGTGTTGGCAGACTGTAATTAGGGAAAAGAGTACAGAGCAGGAAAAATGGAAATCTGTGGTTGAGGCAGATTGGTGCCATTAGGTTCCTGTAGTTTAATGGACTTGCACTCTGAAAGTGCTGGAGAAGTGGATGAATATATATATTTTTTTTATCATTCATTTCAGGCATGTGACATTTCATACATTTTGTACAATTACATACATATCCAATATCCCCCACACACACACCTCATGCATCTGATTAACATGCCTGAAAAGGGGTACGAAGAAGTAAACTTATCAAAGCCTTCCCTTCTCATATACTTCATAGTTATATATTATAATTATCTTTCTGTATTAACAAGTTAGTACCATATATGTAAATATAACAGTAAGATGGTAATCTATAATGGAAGACACACACACACACACACACACACACACACAATTTCAAGTTTGCATTCATATACATTCATTCTGACAGTGCCCCCTTTCCCCAATATGTGTGTTCACACCGAAATCCTCTATATATTTATACGAACAGTCACCTGTGTATAGTCCCGTTTACAGTGCAAAAGACACTCTATAGTTTCGTCCCCATTTTTCATCCCTGTACTTGCTAAAGACAGAACTTTGAAACACCATTCTTTTATTCAATTGAAGGAAAAATAAAATAAACCCACACACAGCCTCTTTCGGACTCTTCCACATGTGTCTATGTCCCCTGCATGTCCCACCTGTGTCTGGGTGGCTCCTCCTTTATGAGGAGAGACATGATTAAGCATGTGAATCAGGTGCGCTGCCTCATCTCTCTGCCACATTTCTTTGGGGAATTTACCAGATTGGAATGAGAGATTGCAGATGGGGCTGCACGGTGATGCAGGTCAACTATGACCCGAGGCCTTTCCGTGTGGAGTTTGCATGTTCTCCCCTTGTGTGTGTGGATTTCCTCCGGGTACTCCGTTTTCCTCCCACAGTCCAAAAACATGCACGTGAGGTGAATTGGTGACACTGAATTGCCCCTAGGTGTGAATGGAGTGTGTATGGATGTCTGTCTATATGTGTTTGTCCT
Source organism: Parablennius parvicornis (assembly GCA_900302745.1). Classification (NCBI taxonomy): domain Eukaryota; kingdom Metazoa; phylum Chordata; class Actinopteri; order Blenniiformes; family Blenniidae; genus Parablennius; species Parablennius parvicornis. The sequence goes on along the minus strand of OMNM01035746.1, from coordinate 1,211 downwards.
GTGACAGACTGGCGACCTGCCCAGGGTCTATCCTGCTCTCGCCCACAGTAGACTGGATCGGCTTCAGGGCCCCTCGACCTTGAATTAGATCAGCGAGAAAGAAGATGGATGGCTGGATAGAATGCGGATGTACATAAGAAGAAGAATAATTGCATTGATAACCTTTTTGACTATTGTCATATCTATACCATCACAATCAAGTGATATCTTGCTTTTACATTTATTTCACTCTCTTCCACTGCAGTGCTAAATATTGAGTTTGGATTCCTAATAATTAATTTTTCTTTCCACCCATCATCTGCTCCGGGATCATATATCTTTTTTTCTCCCAGATTCACTCCAACATTTACAAAATACCTGTTGCAGTCATTAATCACATCATTGATATCATCAATGGTATTTTCATTATTAGTAAAAAATTGAGGATAAGTACTTTGTTTTGAGTTGTTCCAAATGCTTGTCATGTTGTTTTTATTCTTATCTAATAATTACCTCCGCCAAGGAAGTTGTTTTTGCCAGAGTTTGTCTGTCTGTCTGTTTGTTCACAGGATTACGCTAAAACCCCTGACGGGATCTTCCTGAAAAAAATTCAGGAGATGTGTCTTGAGCCAACTTAGATTCCATTAAATGTTGAGAGTGATCCTGATAACCATCTGGATACAAACTAATATCAAAGATCCTGTTTCTCCCCTTTACTTATCATTGAGCCACTTTTCAAAACATCCTCTCTCTTGGAGATCATATCTGATTGACTTGTAAAAATCCAGTGATGTGTAGGATGGTCATATCTAGTAGGGTGCAACATTTCATCTGGATCAGAACCAGAATAAGGTCAGGAAACATTCTGGAAGTTACCATTGAAAACCCCATTTACCAGTTTAAAAAAATCATAACTATTTTGATTTTACTTCAATTCTCTTGAAATTTGACATGTGTATTTGGAGGACCATTGCCCTGAATTGTGCCAAATGTCATCTGGATCTAATCCAGATTACCGATATGGAGGCACTTTGAAGTTGGACAATTTTAATATTGAACATGGCTTTTGGCGGAGGTCTGAGCTCTCGCAGTGCTTTTCTAGTTGTTGTTATTATCATTATTATTATTATTATTATCATTATTATTATATTCAACAGTAAAGCACTTTGGTCAACTATTGTGGTTGTTTTAAATGTGTTATGCAATTATGGGTGGATTGGACCATAACAGAT